>LS046079.1:0-10512 GCA_900241095.1 Acartia tonsa
GCTTATCATAGGTCCTGGGAAAAAAATTAAACAACCACAAAAATTGTTTCATTTTTTTCATTTAAAAACAAAAATTTAAAATAGGGGGGGGGGTATACTTCTCTAGAGGCCTCTAACAAAATTACATATATAGTTAGGGTGTGTAAGCCATAATGAATACGCTTTTAGTGTAATAGAAGTCTACTAAAATAAATTTCTACTTGTCTTCAATTAATCCAAAAATTTATTAATCCTTTTCACAAGACGAGCAATTTATTTTAAGAAACTCCTTCTATTTTAATCCACATTAAAGCTCAAGACATTTTTATTCTTTTAGAGCTAACATTGTTCTAAAAAGCTTTGACTCTTATAACTTGAAGAGTTCTTAAAAAATTTAAAAAAATTTAAAAAATTGCATCAAATTATATATTTGATTAGGTTTATTAAAGGTTTTGATTAGCACTTTTGATTTTCTTGTGTTTGTATGTATAAATGCATCAAGGAAGGGGACAATGGGATTTTTTTACACTAGTCCCCAATAACGTTTTCTTATTCGTTGGCTTAACAACTTTGGGAACTTTTATTGAATTTTGATTGGTTGGTTCCTTGAGTTGAGTAGCCAAACGTTTCAACCACTAAATGAAATCAACAGAATGGGTAATTTTGTGTATTATCGTTGGGGATGTATAATGTATATCAATTTATCGCCATTGTCAAATCCATTTAGATCTCTGGTATAAATGTGTGCTATTTGATGTCAAAGGTATGTTTGAGATGTGCATGTGTGTATGTATGTGTGTGTGTGTGTGTGTGTTTGCATTTATTAGATCTATTTTTGCACTACTATAATTTTGCAAACCATCCAGCCAAATACAAATTCAATAAGATAACAAAGTTCCTATTTGCAAACTTTTACTCAGGTTACATCCTGGCAATCAAATCAAAACTATTTAACTGGATTTTTCCAATGATTAATGCCAATTAAGTAACGCAGTAATAACAGTTCGCAATAAGAATGCAATAAAGATAGGCCAAATCCTATATAATTCCTTAAGCTAGCCTTATAAATGGGTTTCCTAATTCTTATATTTATGTAAGGCTTAGAAAATCTAACTACTATACTAGGCTAATAAGTGTATAGGATTTGGTTAAATATCCTTAATTTTTACATGTATTGTAAATCTACCTCTAAAGACATATTTTTTTCAGGCAGTCCGCATATTTTAAGTTATCTACATTTTTAATTCATCATTAAACAAAGTAGATAGGGTCAGAGAGACGTAATTACAGATCATATTGATAGAGAATATTTACTTCAAAAATATAATTAAAAGGCAAACTTTAGGTAATAATTTTCAATTAATTTATTTATTAAAAAAAAAAAATTTCTATTGTTCAATATGACATTGTTTGAAAAATCAAAATATGCATTTTTCTGGGGCGTTACTCTGATTTGAATCATGATATACTTCATTTAGTGCAGCTACTCTATGCTAAGCAGGGACGTCCAAGCTTATTATTTTGAGGGGGTAAAATAAGGAGTTTTAAAGGTTTGAGGGGGGTAATTTAATGTAGTTTTTAAATTAGAATTAGGGGGTTAAAATAAGGGTTTCCAAAGTTTAACGGGGCCATTCACCCCGTTACCTTCACATTTGACGTCTATGAATCCTAGTTTATGTAAGAACGTGTGTCCGACACTTCTAGTAAAGACTCTTTTCCTTTCAGTAAGATGTTTCATATATTTTTTTCTAGATAAAAAAATGTTAGCTAGTTGTTATGAATATTGAATAACATTGTCCTTGCAAATCAAAAAAATTAGTAAATTATCTAAAACTCAAAACGAAACAATACCTATATTCAATAGTTGTAAGTTTAAATAAAAAAATTAAAAATTGTAAACTTAGTACATAATCTAATTTAACTTTTTACTATCTACCATCATTCATTATGCCTCGCAGACAACCAACCCTTTTCCTTTATGACATAGATGTAGTAAATGAACATTCAACACGACAAGTAAAAAAAACTCTTGATGAAAAGGAAAAAAGATTATATAACATTGATTTTTTTATGACTTTGTGACAGTCTGACAGTAATATTTTTTGTAAATTTTACTCAAAATTTGCATAACATAAAAAATTCATACAGCTATAAATAAAATCATATCTTTTATCCCAAAGCTAATAAAAATTTAGAAAAAATCATTTTCAATAATGTTGTGGAATCCGATAAATTTAGAACTTTTGATTACTAAAAGCAGTGTTGCGGATCCGCATTGATTGTATGCGGATCCGGATCCTCCAAATTTGGTCAGTGCGGATCCGGATCCTTGACAATAAAAATAAAATCACCAAATTTTTCAAAAAATATTTATTCTTTAATCTCGAAGTCAAAAATACTTTTAATTTTCAAGTCTAAACCTAAACCTTAAAGATTGGCTCTCATCACGAGAATGTCTGATTTTCAAAATTTGTAAGTGACTATTTTATACAAATTTAGGTAGATTTTTCCATAAATTTATACCCCAGGATCCGGATCCGGATCATTGGACTCAAAAATATGCGGATCCACAACACTGGGGAAGAAGGGTTCTATGCTGATGCTTGACTTGGCACTTTGAGGGAAACAGCCAAATAAAATAGAAGTAGAACAAAATATCAAACCTTGGCGGAAATAATATTATTATCCAGTGAATACAAAAACAAAACAGTAGAAAACAACAATTTAATCATATTTCTAACCGCAAAGTTTAAATATTAAGTTGATATTTTTGAAGCCTGAAAATACCTTTAGGGCATTATAAAGCTTTAGTTTTAATTGTCCTTATATAAAAGTAACAGGATGGCTAGCTGTCTGTTCTGTATGTATCTAAAGATCACTCTAACCGCTGGATCTATATGGTTATCCTTTATAGTAAAGCTTCTCGCATGTCCATGAAAGAAATATAAACATTTTGAGAAGGGTACTACCACCCTTTCTAGAGAAATCAACACACCCCACCCTTTCCTGAAGTTAGAGGCCTCAAGGGGGCGTTACCACTAGTAAAAAAATAAAGGTATAGGTATAGATTGGACATAAAATAGTTTCTCTTTCAGTGATATAACCCTGCCTTTTGACTATCTTAAATTACAATACTAGATAATTTTGCATGAATGGTAAGCATACCAAAAATATTTTTCCTTCTAAATATTCCCCCACCCTTCCTTCATTCTTAAATGAAATCCCAAGGTCAAGTTCCTAATTCCCAGGGTGGGGAGGGGACATAGGATTGAAAATTATACTGGTACCCAAAGTATTACCTTTTACTTGGTTATCATAAAGAATTTGGATTAACAAACAAAATAACTAGCTTTAAGTCAAAAAAATCTTCCAATGAATTTCACTCAACTAAAAAATACTTCACTGTATAGGTATGAAAACATGGAAAAGGGAACTTGAAAAAATAGGGAAAATTAAAATAAAAAGATTTTTAGACAATAATTATAGATTGCTAAAAAAATTATATACTCGATTTAACTAGCTCTCCTGAAGAACAGGAAGAACTTTTAATTACTTTAAGGTTTTAAAAGAGGAAGGGAGGGGCCTAAAACGTTAATTTTTTGTTTAATAAAAAAGGATGATAGATGTTTTTTTATGACCATCAACCCACCAAAACCTAGACTTGACTAGACTAGACATAAATCTTTTAATAAAAGGGGAAAAGGTATTTCTAGAATGTATATAAAAATAGTTTTTTTTCCATCTTCCTTTAACCCTGCATAGGCTGAAAATTCAAGCATAAAAACAAAATTGGCAAATTATCATTTTTTCAATATTTTTTCCTTTCCAAAATTTGGTTGTGCAAAATTTGTATCAATTTCAGGGATCCTGAGGGTTAAGACAATTTATGCACATCCCCACTGATTATAACAAAATTACCCATTTGTAGATAAAAATCATTGGTGTTTAGCCGCTGCTAGTTTGGCCCAATATAAAAGTACCCAAAGTTTTAAACTATTTAATGTTCCCTTCCTCCCTGATAAATTTTGAATTATTTTGTTCATGGATGCTTTAATATGAACAAAACATTCTTCAATTTTAATTTCTTTTTCGTCAAATTTAAATTTAGTTTTTTTCTATTAATATTAGTATAAAAGCTAATTTATAATTACATATTTGGTCTGTTTGTCAGTAAGGGACTTTGTATATAGGTTTATTAAACCTTTATTAGTTAGTGTACAAACGTGTCAACCCATTATTTTTATCTACATCCCGTTATACTATATCCTTCTAATAAAGTAACAGGATGTGTGTTTGTCTGTGTGTGTGTACCGAAGGATCTCGTTAACCGCTGAACCGATCGGGTTTTCCTAAAAGGGTAGCTTTTCATAGGTCCCGGGAAGGTTTATAGCTAATTTGGGTGAGGAAACCACCACCCTTCCAAGAGAAATCGCCCCTAGATAAAAAAATTCTCCCCCCCCAACTTTTTTTTTACTTTTTCTAAATCTAAAATAATAAAATGTGTTATCAAATTCGACGCTCCCCTCCTCAAGTGCCCCTAGAGGCCTCTAGGGGGAGTAGCCGCTAGTTAATTCATAATCCATTGTCTTATCCCTTATAATAACTAAGTAAAACTGAAATTTTCAATATGAAATGAAACTTCGCAAAATATCCTCAACATAAATTAATTTATGTTATTAAAAATGGCATTTTTAAAATTTTAGATGATGTCATTATTTTAAACAACCCTTTGCTATGGGGGAAAGACAGATTTTCATAAATTAAATTTAAATCATGTATTGTAGAATTGGATTTGTGCCTTTCCCTGCTATAGGAAAAGATCCAATAAATATGGTTTCAAAAACAACTTTTTATATAAAAAACAAGGATGACAACATTCATAAGTAGCGTAGTCCAAACAAAGGGGGGTTTTTAATCAGGGAGTAAGGGAGGGGACAATGGATCGAATATTCAATTTTTAGGAGTCTCAGACTTTGGGTACTGGCTTAAAGGGAATGTGGACGAATACAGCAGATTCTGACTGATATGGCCTAAAAATAGCCAGAAAACGGCATAACTTTTTATTCGATTTAGGGTAAATAGACCCACCATGGATTACTAATACAATTTTTCAGATCGAAATTCGAATTCTAAGTGCCATTTATACATTGATTACGAGATGGTTGCATTATGGGATAATGGGATAATGTGAGATATACAGCACGAAAGTTATACACACATGTCTCTTGAAGCATGACAGACAAAGTAAATTAAACACTGGATGCTATTGCTCCTGAGTATGGGGACAACATTTTTTAGCTGTCTATATTTAATAGCAGCTGAGAAATTGAAGTTACCCCATTTCAACATTTTAACAGACAGACAAATGTTTCAAATTATGGAGTATAGCTTAAAAACCTTATTTGTGAAAATATTATATAGTGTCAATAAACATCAAAAATTTGAAAATCTATCAGTGTCTTAGAATTGAACTCTTTAAGGAAGTTTTTTATCTAATCTAATCTTCTATCTAGAAATTCTTAAGTACAAGATACATCTAGTATCTTTACGTCAGAATATTTAATTTCTTTTAAAAATCTGTACATTAAAGCGACTGCTCATATGTAAGCCTCTAGAGGGACTTAAGAGGGAAGGTGGTGAAGTAGACCCCCCCCCCCGCATTTTTAATTTTAGTTTTATAAAGAAAAAGTAAAAAGAAGATAGGTGGGTAATTTTTTCTAAGTACAATTTATCTTGAAAGGGTGTTGGTAACATCCACCAAAATGGTTAGAAACCTTAGCACCTACATTGTAAAGGAGAACCATATCGGTTCAGTGGCTAGCGAGATCATTTTATTAGTACGGACAGACACACAGACAAACATTCTGGTATTTTCAAATAAGGATAACTCGTTTGTTATTCATATTAGAATTGTCCATTCATTTTATAACCTTTCATGATGAATCCTTTAACTTTTAAATACAATAAAGAAAGCTAATCAACCATTTAATTTATTTGATTAGTTCTCTTATTTTAAGAATGATGATTACTGGTACATCAAGGCAGGGAGGTGATTTATCTAGCCTTGCTTTTATGGATGTTTTCGATCTTGTTGAACAGTACTGGTAATTTAATATGTTGCAAGAGAAAAAAAAACAAGTTATCATTTGATTAAATCATCTCGAAGCAGTTGCATAAATGTGTTTTTAAAAACAGCAGGGATCTTAGGGGATAAGACGATAAATTGATGATAATCCCCATTGATAATGAATAAAATTACCCCTTCATCATACAACAAATACGATTAAAAGTAGAGCATCAAAAAGATTTATTTAGTAAGAATAGGGTTGGGGAGTGGATATTGGAATGTACGTTAAACTGGAATCCAAATATTAAAAAAGCATTCTAGTACAACAGATTAACGTCTATTTTCTTATCCATTGAGATAGCAGCGCAAATATAAATACCGGATATATTTGAACGTTGTTGAAGCATAAAATTCTTTTTAATGAGTTTTTGCGTGTCTCTATTATTTATAATAGTGCAGCTACTCTATAAGTCATGTTATGTTATGTTATATATAAGATGAATAAGTACAATTAAGTATTATTATATGTAAGCATTTCTAATTCAAAGGGGTAGTTTCACGAAATACATTTGAACTTAATTTAGTGAACCGCATATTTTTTCCTAGTTAATGGGTTAAACTACATTTATATAGCATATATTTGAAATAAATTCAATTTTCTACCACGAAGTTTTTAAAATATCAAGACTTTAAAATTGTCTTTTTGTGATATATGGTAGAAAATTTAAATTCATTCAAATATATGCCATATAAATGTAGTTTAAGCATTTAACCAGAATAAAATATGCGGTTCACTAAATAAGTTCAAATGCATTTCGTGAAACTAGCCCAGAGTGTTTTTGATCTTAATAAATTCTAATGATAACGAACGATTTATCATGTTTATATGGGGGGGATTAAATGATTTAAAATATCTTATCCAATATGTTTTTATTTCTACATAAATGTTAAAAGACAAAAAGAGTTTTACAAATATTCATGTGTGTGTGTGTGTGTGTGTGTGAGTATGTGTACGAAAATTGTAAATTTTGAAGTAAAAATTGTTCAAACACCGCGCTCACATTTCTAAGTGTTTAAAAATTCAAATTCACACATTGAAATTGAGAAAATATATTTTCTACATTAGCCGTAGTTTACATTTGTTAAATTTGTTCATTACGATCTTAGAAACAGTATGTTTTCAATGATAAAAATGTGTGAGGGGAACGGATATTTTTTTCCAGGGCGATTTCTTTTGGGAGAGTGGAGGTACCCTACTTCCATTAAGAAGCTTTACTGTGAAGGATAGAAGAACCATATCGATCCAGCGGTTAGCGATATCTTAGGGCCAACGAAAACATACAGACACCATCCTGTTACTTTTTGCAATAAAAATATGGAATTGTTTTTGTTAAACTGTATGAACAACACGAAATAAGAATATGTATGACATATTTCATTATAAACATTTCTTTTCTTTTTAGTTTTTACACCAGAAAAGTTTCATACAGGATATAAGCTTAAAATAAATCTGTTACTTTACAATTATGGTCAGTGATCTAAAGAAAAAAGACAATGACCTATAAATCGATGTTCATCCCAAATGATGATACACAAATTAACCCCTTCTGTAGATTACAATTATTGGTTGACACGTTTGAAAACTCAACTTATTGAATCAACCAATCAAAATTCATCAAAAGTCCCAAAACATGTTAAGCCAAAGAATGCGAAAAAGTTGTTCTTTTTTGGGAAAGCTTCAAATGTGTTTAAGGCTACTTCTTGATACCCACCTTTAATTACAGAACACCTACATCCTAGGGGCGCAGCCGCTATTATTTCATATTGCAATATATCACACACTCTCAATAGAAACCCAATATCTCCATAACGTCACTACGGACTAAAAGACAGACAGACAGACAGACAGACAAAGTGAGTTAACCAAACTGTACACTTACATTCGTCGTAGAATCCGTAAATTCTGTTGATACTGGCGCACTCGTGGTTTCCGCGTAGCAGGAAAAAGTTTTCTGGGTACTTTATCTGAAAAAAAGAACATGATTAGTTTTCATGGAACCTTATTTTTGATAGAACAAGGATGACAAAATCCATGACAACATCCATAAAAGCAAAATAAATGCAAAATTACGCAAATACAGGATACTGTTAAGGACATACTTACATTTTTAGGACTTGATTATAGAGATGCTTCGCTTTTTTCCTTTGATATTCTAAGAATCAGTATTTCATAATAAGATTAATAGGATAATTAAATTACATCACATGAAAAATTGTCGTCAAAAAAGTTAAAATATTATGAATTGACGCACGGATATTCAGATTTGCTACGCTTTCTAAATCGTGCCTAAATGTTACAGGAATCAGCAAGCAAAGTCTGAAAACGATAGGACAATTCTAACCTGTCAAAATTAAAGAAAAGAGCAAACTGTCCCTTCATATACAGACAAAAAAACATTAGAACCTATGGGAATCATCACTGAAAATTCTGACGTAAAACTACAATGATACCTGGACAAAGGAGGTAGGCTGTTTATAACACTAGTCTTAAATCTCATAATAAGAATTCTTATTGGTTTGCTTAGCAAACTTGGGAAAAAAAATTTAATTTTTAATAGTTGGTACATTTAGTTGAGTGTCCCAACGTTTCAACCACCATTTCTAATCTACAGAAAGGGTAATTTTGATACTGTATGTGCTTTGGAAAGGTGTATCTACCTATACAAAAATAAGGAGTCTATCTTAAATATCAGCCGAGTAATTTATATTTCTCCCATGGCGTTACGGTCAAACTGCACTGGCGGACAGTTAATTATGGAGTAACTTCACTGCTACAAATGGTGCAGTCTACTTAATTAATCTATTTTCATAGAAACTTTTCTATTTATAGACAATAATAACAAAGGCATAACAACTTTTTGAAAAGTATTTCGTTATACAATAAAAGTTTTTTTTCATTAGACATTTTCGAAAAGAAAGATCATTTTATTTTTTAATTGTCAATTTACTAAGTAACACGAAGTCTTTCTATCTCTGTGTTGCGAAGGAACTCGCTAACCGCTGAATCGTTATGGTTCTTCTTTACATAAAGCGCCCTATAAGTCCAGTGATAACTTTAAAGGGAAAACCGGCTCTCATTTTTATGCACCTACAGATCTAAAAAAAAGGCTTTTTCACTTTTGATGTGCTATTTAGAGGGTGCTTAATAAATGGCGGTTTTAGTCTATTTCCTTGCATCTTCATAGAAGTCAGGGGCGAAGCAACTAGTACTGTAAAAAGTTAATAAAATAGTATTGGCAAATATCGCCAATATCAAAGCAAAGTATTTATTACTATTTTATCTTCAAGAAAAATAAATATAGCAAACAAAACAAGATAAAAGTCCATAGCTTTGCTATAAACATATTTAAGTTAAATTTTGGCTGTCATTGTTAATCCCTGACAGTTCGTTTTTCCATTTATTACATATTTATTGGACTTGACTTATTTATATATCTGCGTTGTTGAATTCATTGTAACAAAATGAAATTTGTTTCAATTCTAAGTCAGAATAACCTTTAAAACATTTGTTGCATTATTGAATTTTAATAGTTATTTCTCGCATCGTATTATAAACGGCTTTCCGCGTATAGAATGTACAATTATGAGATTAAAACTAGTTTTGATCTTATGATTGTACATTTTTATATTCGTAGAAAGCTTGATATAATACGATAAAAAAATTAAAGTTATCCAGTAGTAAGGTTTTTTTTGTCTGAAGCTTAAAATCTTAATAACGACTTCAACGATTGAGCTCTCTTTTTTAGTTAAGCTTCATATAGTTCCTGTGAATATTATTCTATTTACCAAATTACGTCTTGAAATGTTTTTCAGCTATTTTTCTAACCTCTCTCTGCCTCTAGGAATAAAGCCCCTAAAGGCTAGGGGCGTAGCCGCTAGTAATAAACAAAATATGAAGATATTGCAAGATGTAGTACAAGTACCTTAAGCTCACAAATGAGAGAGTTTAAAAAAAACTTTGGATACTGGTATAATTTGAACTAATTTAAATCGCAGTTTGAACTCCCCAAGAAGGGAGGGGGAAATTGACGGCAAATTACACTAATACCCAAAATTTTTGTAATCACGCTATCTTTGATTTTTTTATCTTTATTGGGAATGTATTGTCAATTTATCGTCCATTGTCTTATCCCTTAATATCCCTGCGCATTCCAGTGCATTATTTACGTCACTGGGATGGGAGACCAGTTACGTGCACGCCGTCCATCCTGCACCGTGCATCAATGATCCTAGGAGCTACACCAGAAGAGTCCTACTGTGCTGGAAAGGTCCTAGGGTAGATGCCAGACTGAATTCTGGTCACTTCCCCCAGTTCAGGGGGTTTGGGTGGGGCTAACAATCCTTCCCTAGAAAAAACCTGCTCACGTTCAATCTGCACAAAGTAAAGACCAATTTAACTTTGGGCT
>LS046162.1:1932-14228 GCA_900241095.1 Acartia tonsa
TGGTGATTCCTGTAGTAGTTAGGTACGATTTAGAAAGCGTAGCAACTCTATAATCGTTACCAGAATGTCCGTACGTCAATTTAAACATGTTGTTTTTTAACTTTTTAAAAACAAATTTTTATGTGATAAAATCATCTGATTGATGTGATTTTTGTAGTAATGATTTCTATTACACTAAGGTACAATATTATGAGCGAAGCATCTTTATAATCAAGTCCTAAAAATGTCAGTATGTCCTTTATTTAAGAAATTTTGCTATAAATTTAAGTTTAATTTTGTCAAAACTTATATATTATTATTTTGTATATTCAGTTCTGGCACTCTATAAGAGTTAATTTTTGTCTGTCATACCGTTTCAGAGTTTCGCTATTATTGATTTGTCATCTTTGTTAAATAATAATAATCGCGGAGATTTATATAGAGCAGGGACAATTGCGTCCAATAGCAGCAAAGCAAAAGCTGAATTTGCGGGCATTTTATATTTTTTAAATAACGAACAAGCAAAAAGATTACCACTTGAACATGATAACATATAGACGTGGTAAGATACAATCAGCGCCTGGACAAAAAGCACATTTCTTTTAAGATTAAAGTTTTTACAAGTTTCATTCTATTCATTTTAAAGTTGTAAAAATCAAAAGTTCTGGTATAGTCCCTATCGTAACAACACCCCTTAAGGGGCGTTTCGTCGTATTTTCACAGTAAGTTTTC
Organism: Acartia tonsa; assembly: GCA_900241095.1. Classification (NCBI taxonomy): domain Eukaryota; kingdom Metazoa; phylum Arthropoda; class Copepoda; order Calanoida; family Acartiidae; genus Acartia; species Acartia tonsa. The sequence continues at coordinate 2,644 of LS046162.1, forward strand.
TACTATTTCTAGCCCCTGTGGGGCCAATGGCCTAACCCTGCAGGACAATCACCTAATCTAACCTAAAATAACATATCAAAAGCTACTGTAAAAATACGATTAAACGCCCCTTAAGAGGCGTTGTACGAAAGGGACCATTACCAATAATTCTTTTTTACCTTTTCTTCTAAGAGGTCTTTTTGTGTTACTTTCTTATCATTTGTAAGGTCCTTAAGATCCCTAAAACATAACATGGATTGAGTAGTAATATATATGTGTCTGTTTAAATTATTTTTTGTGCACCTTGGCGGGTTTTCATATTTATTTGTTTTTTTGTCAGGGCTCGGCAGCAGCACGTCAGCCGTGACTAAGCCGTGACTAAGCCGTGACTAAGCCTTACATTTAAACCTATTTGGATTCTTTTGAAGAAAAAAATTAAAAGAGGGATTGTCATTTTTGGGTCAAGTTTAGACTTTCATCTGATTATCAAAATGTTAATTTCCCTGAGAATTACATTCGACAGCCGAGCCCATTTATTTGCTGTAAGGATCAGAAAATTATTTTATACACTCTGTGAGGTTTGTACGTTTGTAGACGAGAGGACAGTAATCTTTATCTTCATTTTAAGAAGCCATAAGTTTTCACTAAAACTGATTTTCTTATTTTATTTTTTTCAACCGAAAATTTTAACAGTAGATTTTTAATTTTGCATTTGTTTTTGGCTGTTTTCTTTAATTTCTAAATATTTCGGCACAGGCCTGAACATGGGGAGTTGGAGGGCATATCTTTAGGGAGGGACGAACTATAAAACCGAAAAAATTTAACATACTTCCTACCCATTCCAAAAAAAATAGTAATGGGAGGTGAGTGTACAACTTTGTGCCTACTTTTAAATGCATTCTTTGTTCAGGCTGACAAGAGTAAACTGCAGAAAGGGTGAATTTGAGCGGGTGGCCAGTGCCGGGATGCCAAATAGTGAGGATCTGACCGCCATGCTCCAGGACAACAGATGCTGTTTCTGCCTCAACCTGAGACAAGGTGTCATCATCATTGGAGTTCTAAACTTTTTCTTCTATCTTTTGGGGTTAGCCTGGTAAGTCAAAACTAAATCTGTAATTCTTTCTATCCGTCTACAAAGTACGCTGTAGTTGGTCTATAAGTCAAGGTCAAGCTTTTAAGATTATCGGAAAAATTTTTGGCTTAGGCTTCCCTCTATAAGCGCCTAACCCATTACACAACGCTTCGCTCCGGTTAAAGACACTAGACTTGGCGTCTATACTGCCAAGGGATCCCCTACAATACGGCAAGTCTACTCAGTCAAGCAACCAACTTTCTATTTCTTACCGTTCTCCAGTAAGCGCCATATTAAATTATGAAATTGCTTTTTATTCTAAATAATACATTTATTCTTTTTGCGTTTTATTAGCTTGTCAATTGGACATAAATATTTGTGTTAATATTATTATTTTCTCTCGCCTGAAGCGCAAAATTTTATTTTATTGGTTGTAGTTTACTTTATAGTTGTATGAATGTGTTTTATTTATTTATCACTTTGCTGAAGGTCAAGGTATTTTGTCTATATGCAAACAGTTTCCATTATGAGGACAAGGGAAATTAAATACATAACAAGCTAAAACATGTTGGTTCTACTAGGGATAATGGAATAGGCGATGGACCATGAATCACTATATCCCATAATTATTATTTTCTATTACTTTTTGTTGAGTTTCTTTTCCCGTTTTAAACGTGCAACTGTAAGTAGGAATAATTCCTGCAGAATTCAAACTTTAAACTTTTAAAGTAATTTTTCAAAACAAAAAAGGGCTAAGCTACGTGAAATAGCTAATTATTTTTTTTTTATAAAACATGGCCGGGTTTGAAATGTGTTTTAAACCCGTGGCGCACACAGCAATTCATTAGTGGTTGTGTCGTATAAAAGACATGGCAATCTATTGGGGGGTGTCGACTACCCATCCTACACTCCCCTTCTGCACGCTTATGTAATCTAAAGTGGTGGGAAAACAATGAAACATTTAGGTTATTTGCTTATATTTAAGCAATCTTGTTTAAAATTTTATAATTTAATATACAAACGATTTATACCTGTGATGTTAATCCTATTATATAAAGTAGTAAGCGTTTTTTGTCTGTCCCGAAGGATCTCGCTAACCGCTGAACCGATATTTTCTCCTTTACAGTGAAGCTTCTTACAGGTCCTGGGAAGGTTTTTTTTACTCTTTTGAAACTCAAATTTAAAATGGGATGAGGTCGACTTTTCCCCCTCCTACCTTAAGTACCCCTAGAGGCTTCTAGGGGCGTAGCCACTAGTAACTTTATATTTTAGGTATATAGGAAAGGTTGGGTTCGACAGTGACTTTGATATAGAAGTGTCAAATATTGATATCTCTGTCTTTGTTCTAATCTTCATTCAGGTTAGTAATAATTATTTAAAAATTATAATGATAAGATTACAATCCTTACCAACACCTTTAGCATTCTTTTTCTGTGATACGGGGGATTCCTGAAATAAAAAAAATACAACTTTTACATAAATTCCAATACATTGTGCAATGATAAATTTTAGTAGCAAAGCTACTACATGAGTGTTTGTGTCTTCTGTAGTGCAGTTAATGCCATTTCATCCACTCCCCCATTATTTTACTTTCACAAAATTCCTCTTATTTTTTCTCATCTTCTCTGTCTTTTTTGTTTGTTTATTAACTCCTTTTAGTGCGACATATAAATATTTATCCAATAAGTATTTATGTATGACTCCATATGTACACAATGCCGCAATTTTTAATGTTCCACAATTTTCAAAGTGACGCAACTTTTTATGTTCTAAATGACAGAAATCCATGACCCAGTTGCTAACTTTCATCTAAATATTGGTATTTGCTGACTGAAAGTATGCTTACATAAAAGTAAGAGGATGTCTGTATGTCTTTGTCCCCCTACCAATTAACCGATATGGTTCTACTTTAAAATGTACCTTCTCATAGGTCCTGGGAAAGTTTATACTATTTTGGAAAGGGTACTTTTAGTATTTAAAATAGCTTTTCGATGACGTGGCATTAAATAAGATAGGTAATGAACAATTACAAAAAAGTTTATTCAAAAAGATTTCCACCTACATAAAAAAAGGGTTTCCACGACAAACGCAGGAGTCCCAAACGTCGGAGTGGACAAACGCAGTAGTGTTGAAATATTAATTTAAGTAAGTATTTCTATACAGGTTAGGTTAGGTTAAGATGTGAATATACAAATAAGCCCCCCGCAGGGGTTAGGCATTTAAAAAACCTAAAACATGGTTTAAAATAGGTTAGGTTAGGTTAAGGGCCCACTCTTGCGATTGTCCACTACGACGTTTGGGACTCCTGCGTTTGTCCTAGGACCAAAAAAAGGTATATCAATGACCGTGATTAAAGAATATGTCTTTAGAGACAAATTGATACTTCTTACCGTGGAAACTCGATATTGGTCATGATTCTGGCATTTGAATTTATTTAAGGAAGGGGCAGGTTAATCCTCCCAAGAGAATTTGATCCTGAAAAGTTACCTTCCCTCCAAAAGAAAACTAAAATTGTAACTGTGTGGAAGGGGGGGGGGTGGAATCTACAAGCATAAAACTGTTTTTTTTTTGTAATATATATTCTATACAAAATATTTAAACATAAATGTATAAAAGAGATTAAGTTATTTCTTGCCAAATCAGCTAAAGAAAACCTCTGGTTCTTATGTACATTTATCAATATTATCAACATATTTAATCTCATATGTTCATGCATTATTTATAATAATTTAGGTATTAGGATTAGCATAAAAACACCGTCTTTCGCGTAAATATATACATCTTATATTTTTTGTTTAAAGTACAAAGATGACAACATCTATAAAAACGGGGCTTGCAATTCAATTAAAGCGAACGAATTTTTATTATATTATTATGTCTAAAGTAGAAAATGTAGTAATACAAAATTTAGTTGAAATGTAAACTAGCGGCTACGCCCCTAGAGGACTCTAGGGGCACTTGAGAGGGGAGTTAAATCCCAAAACCCATTTTTTAATTTAGATTTTAAAAAAATTGCAGTTGAAGGGGGGCGACTCCCCCCCTCCCTTACAACCACATTTTAAAAAGAAAAAAATTCGGTTATCTTTTTGGCATGCCTAAAAATTAAAAACTTTTCTACACTGATATGCTGTTATGAAGCCCTTTTATAGTGCCTAAAAAAGGGGGATAAATTCAAAAACTTTTAGGCCGAAGTATCCCGAATATTAGAATAGGAGAAAGACTAAACTACATAACTTTTGTGTCACTTTTGAGGAAGACGATTCCATATGACGGAAACAAAAAGGAAAGGGGGGAAGAAAATCTCTTCAAAAGAGATGGAAGAAAAGGGAATCGTCTTCCCCAAAAGTGACACAAAAGTTATGTAGTTTAGTCTTTCTCTTAGAATAGTCTATAATTTGAATATGACGTTATTCGAGATTTTTAGGCCAAAAGTTTTTTAATCTATACCCTTTTTATAGGCATTATAATGAGCTTCCGCTGATATGTTTAGGCCATGATTGTAGAAAATCTTTTCTTTAATAAGCTTATTAATCTTAATACAAATCTAAGATTTTTATCTTATTATGAGTTATACATATTGTAAGAACATATACAATAATCTTGAGAGAATTATAATCCGCTATGTGAACTACAACAAACGACAAGGATTTAAAGATATGTTAATGAAAGATAATTTAATCATAATCTTACCCCCACTTTAAAAACAAACAAAAAAATAATTTGAAATTTTACTATAGATATATCTGTGGACGGTTAAAAACAACTTAGGGCTCAAATATCAAATCAACCCTTTTACTGCACGATCTTTGTCTAAAAGACCTAACTGTGCATGGTTATGAGTTACGGGTAAAGACATTTCTACTAGTCTTACTATTGGTAATGATATCAGGCATCTTACATATCAAGAGTAGCCACAAATTTTAACGTCTCTAGTTATAACAATGATTGGGTCGAGATTCGAGCTACATATTACGGTACATTCGCGGGTCTCAAAAAATACTTTTCTTAGTTTAAAATTTACATTATTTAACATTGATATTTTTTAGCTGATAACAAATTTGTTGTTGGTTGTGGCGGCTGTCAAGAAAATTCCTCACCACACCTTCCCTTGGCTGTGCTGTAATGCTGTTGTCATAGCTCTTATACTTGTAAGTTAATATACAGTATTTTTTAGTGTTTGCAGCCCATATTTCTTAACGAATCATAAAAAGATGCATATGTCCTCGCTCTCTGTACATTTCCACATCAGAAAATAAAAAAAAAATTACATCAATTAAAGCAGAGATTTTTGAAGTCAAACATTCTTACATAACCTTAATAAAAAGTATTGAAATTGTGTAAAAAATATATCATTTCACCCTAAAAAAAAAAAGCATTTTCCTTAAAAAGATACTTTTTTCTCGGCCACTTTTTCAAAACTTTATCTCTAATAATCTCCAATGTTAATGGATGTAAAAACTATTTCTTTTATCGTCTGATGTGCAAATGTATAGTGAACTAAATAGGACACATGCATCTTTTAATAGTTCATTAAGAAATATAGGCTGCAAACATTAAAAAATACTTTTTTTGTGGGTCGAGCTGTACATTATTAACGGTTATAGATTACCTTACTTAGTAAATTACCACGTTAGGGCGAGGTTCTCCTTCTATTTCAAGACATCATCTAGAGAACCAAAGGGATATTCTAACTCCTAATATAGGATATTAGGTTAAATAACATTCAACAGACAATCAATCCTTTGATTGGATGACCTTTTTCTAAAAGTTCTAATTGTGCATGGTAATGAGTTGCGCCTGTTTACGGGCCAATTCCTCCAACTATCACTAATGGCATAACGCAACAAACATAAAAGCAGTAAGAACTATTTTAACGTCTCTAGTATGAAGCATTGCGGCGGTGTGATCACGGGTATTATACAAAGTTGCTATACAACTTCTTTTATCTGTCTGTTTGACCGAAACCTTTTGCTGTAATGTTTGTATGATTAAATTAATGATCAAAAATATTTTTACATGGTTTCTGATATACGTCAATGGCAGATTTTTAATACATTGTACAATTTCATTCGAATTCCACTGAATTTGTTTTGTGCAGAAAGGAAAATAGGAAGGCGGGAGAAGGGTTATTTAGCTTTTTATTAAACAAAACACACAAATAGAAAAACTATTTGAGATGTATTTGAAGACTTCTAAAAAATAATATTCTTCTTATTTAAGGTAATAATATTCATGCTTGTGTTCCTGGGAGCCTCCCGGAACGACCTGACCTACAAGGAGTATGTGAGCTACCTGACCTCCTTGTCCGGGCTGGCGGGTATTCACATGTTTTCCTGTATTGTCGTCTTTCAGTTCCGGTCTAATCTTATCACTGAGTTGAGAAATCCTTCCATTATCAGATCATCAGGTAAACTTTTGTTCTTTGCCAGTAAGACTTAATTGATAACAAAGGATTTAACAAACAGGGGAAATAGGACCACCCATTTACTTCAAAGTCCCCAAAGTTTTCTGAATTGTAACATTTCCCTAAAATTTAAGGGGGTGTGGCTATTTTAACTTAACACTGTTCTTAGCTGTATCATGGGGGTGTATCAAGGAGTGTAGACCCCCTTTATTTAGCCTTGGGGGTAGATACACCCCCTTATACACGCCTCTGACCTAATCTTTTAGGAATAAACGTACCCTTCTCTAAATTGCGTGACCGTGAGGGGTAACGGGTAAGTGCAGGTAAAAACTGGTTGGTTGCAGAGTCGTGCTTTTAAATAGGACTGCTTATTTGAAAATCATGCTGGCTGATTGTAGCCTAAGCCGTGTTTCCCTTTGAGAAAATAGTGCAACTGCTTTGTATCTGCAGATAAATTTGAGTGATTTATCTGTTTATAAACCTATTTTGTTGACAATATCATAATGATTTACAAAAAAATATTTTCAGGAGATGACAACCTAATTCTTCCAATGACCGTAGCTCCGTCTCCCCCCGCATACGAGGACACAGCCCCCAAAGCTCCCATGCTAAAATGTCTGTATGAGGATCCTCCCCCAGGTTATGAGGATGCAATCCTGATGCCTCCTGTCCAGGCCAATGCTCCTCCCCCAGACTCACCTGTCCCACATCTCAGGAAGAAATCCTTAACTCCCCATGTCTAGATATTTTAATGTGATTATAATTATGTAGTGAGTGATAAATCATTTTTAATTTTAATTTATTTTTTTTTCTTCACTAATATTCGGTTAGATATCTCTTAAACTAATTTTTAAAGACTTTTCAAAGTTAATTAATAATTTTTTTGTATAATTTATTGAAAAATAGTAATACATAGATTTGCTAAAAAAATATCTATTTTACATGTAATTTGTTGCTTTTGTTAACATTATCTAAATTTAATATTTTTATATGCTTTTCAAATTTATAGTAAATTTTTACTTAATGTTTAAGTAATTTTAAAGTCTAAAATACCATATTATATCCCTGTTATCTCAATCAAAAAAAAATAATAATTTTGATTTTAAATGTTGTAAAAAATATAAGTTTTTAACCTTTAATATAATATATTATTCTATTTAAAAATATATACCTAAAATAGTTCAAAACTTTTGCACAATTTTAATTGTTTCATGATATGTATATCAATGTTATCATTTCAAAAATATTATCAGTGTTTGCAATACCTTAGATATAAATTATTTATTTTAAAATATTTTTAATTAATGGATACAATTTTTCTGTAAATTATTTTTAGGGTTGATATTTGTTTTTTTTTAAAGAACCTATAAAACCAGTGAAATAAGCAGTAGTTACAAATAATTACAAAATCAATAATTATCAATGTTGCTTTTGAACCCGGTTAATTACTAAAAATCATGAAAACTATTGATATGCAATTAAATAAGTTGTCTTGTTTCTTGTGAATAAAAAACTCTTTGTACCCCTCGTCTGAACTCAAGTTAGGAAAAAAACACTACCCAAATAATAAGGAGAAAACACTATAACAAAGAGTTTGCAAGTGTTTAAATTTTAAGTTTTAATAGTACTGGGAATAAACAAATTTTTTTTAATATTTTTGAAAAGTTAAAATCTTTAAGATATAGATATAAAAAAAAAACTAAGTTTCCCGAGATTGGGTTCTTAAATATAACCTTTATTAATAATATATCTAATATATGAACATGTATGTCTATTGTTAACTAATAACATAAATATTTAACTAATTGTTGTGAAAATATTAAATATTTTTATGTGGCTTGCTAAAGTTGTTATTAACCATTGTAAAATGTTGTGAAACATAAGAGTATATTTATAAATTTTAGATCATTATTGTTAAGCTTTAATACTAATAATTTAGCTAAATATCATCTATTCATTTTCATACAGATTTGTTTGGGGTTGCAGAATTTTAATTTATTATTAATTTTAAAGCGTTATTTTCAAACATTGAAAAATATTTAATTTTTTTCTCTCTTTACATTATCAATGCATTCTTCAAACATATTGATTACAAAAAAAAATAAAATTCAATGCCAAATAATTTTGTTGTTCCTTTGTTTTCTTGTAGGGGCGTGTGCAGGATTTTACCCCCTTTAATCTAAAACTGGTTATGCATGAGTATATGCTTGTGTTAGTTGGCATTAAATCTTTTTTTTTCAAATGGGTTTTCGCTCAGCCTTGTGCCAATTTGTGTTAACTAGATTATATGGTTGTATTATTGTACAATTATATGTACAGAGTGATTCAAAATAAACTCATTATAATTGCACTCTTAGAACAATTAGTTCAGAAGTAAATAAGTTATTTGAAATAATTTCTTACTTTTCGCGCCACCAATTTCAGTACTGCTACATGTTCATTAAAAATACCTGAAATAAAGGTAAAAGTAGGTTGCGGGTAAAATCCGTAAAGGTTGTGTGTTTTAAGTTAAAAACAGTAGTAGAACAATAAAAAATTATGTTCTATTTTTTTTTAAATTTTGTCTTTAGTTCTTTTCAATAAGAAATACACATATTTAGTGAATATTATCGTTTTACTACTATTTTAAGCCTTAAAACACACACCTTTACGGATTTTACCCGCAACCTACTTTTTTCCCTTTAATGCAATTTAACATAGAACAAGGACTTATTATTTCTCTATATTCCTTATGATTTTCTCAGAAAACCAGAAAAGCCAGATGCATTGAATCACCATGTACTCTCCTCTTTCTCCCCCGCCTCGCCGCCCACTTTTGCACGCCCCTAACCTATGTTCTTATTAATTTTTTACAGTAAATCCTAAATTACATTCTGAACAAAAAAAAATATAGTACCTTTTAGTTTATATTGCAATAGTTGGAATCATATAAAAATTTTACTATCTTCCTTTAAAGACATGCAAATTGCCTGTCCTATACTAGCATATAAAACATTTAGTGTATTAAAGTGGACAGGTAAAACTGATTTTAATATGATTCTAACTATTGTTTCTTACAGCTAAAACCAAACTAAAAGTTATACAAAGATATTTATTATGTAGCTAATCTTAATGTTTTTTATATATATTGTATTTGATATATACTCTATAATAAAAATGTTATCAAGAATATGCAATTTTATCTTATTAATTTAAAATGATTTATAGTTATTATCCCAGTATTTTTAAACACACAGTTAAATACATGTACTCTAGAAACAAACATTTAACCATGGCTAATCTTTAAACCAATTGAAATTTCAACAAATTATGTTATAGCTTTATTTATAATATTTATAGTAAAGCGTATAAAACAAGAAATTATTACAAAAACCCGTCCGGTTAGTTAATAGTAAATGTTTCAAAGCAACCGATTGAATTTAAATTTGTAGCAGCTGAGTCCTTAAACTTAAATTAAAATTTCTATTAGTATACACAAAATGACATATAGGTAATGGTATACGAAATCTATGTTATCAAAACTGTACCTGTTTAAAGGCTTGGTAGCTGTATTTATTAAAAATATTGTAAAAACCACACCCATAAAATAATCCTTAACTGGGCCGCATTATTCTTGAAATTCTACAGCCGCAACTCAGGCGCCTAATTTTAGTTAATACGTATACATTTTTCGGGAACCTTCCCAAGATAACACTTCCCTCAATATTATGCCGTTCATGAGATCTTAGTAGAAATATATTAATACCTACAGAAAGACAGACATTATATCAGGTCAAACTGTTAATTATATCTTTGCGGGCATGCAGACAGAGAGACATCCTTACTAAAGTAAACAGTATCTGTAAAATTAGAACAAGTAAGAAATCTAAATCTTTATTCTTTATATTAATTTAATACATTCAAAGAAAACTATATATATAATAATTATTAGAGATTTTTCATAGTCACCTAAATTTCAAATTAAAATTGTTAATAATTTTGTTTTGTAAAATGAGAACTGAAAAATGAGAAGAAAGTTATCTATGAAGATAAGATTATAAGTTGCAAAACAAAAGTCTAATATCTAATTGATATTATGCAGAATTATGTATTAAACACGAAATGCAAAATCTACGCCCCTTATTCCTTTCTCTTTAGTTACAAAGCTTCTTTATTAGTGTTCGTGTTTGTCTGTCCGCTTCCCTTAAGTCTTTCGTCGATGCTAGTGAATTCCGATTTTATTACTTTCTCTTCAACATATCAACACTTGTAAAAGAAAAGAAAGATATTTTTCGGGTTTATATTTGTTTTTTTTGTAGGAGCTTTAACCCTTAGTGGTCTTTAAAAAGCAATACAACATTTTTATCCTTCGCTGGCTATTGTATACAAAATTCTTCGGAAACGTGATATTAGTCATTTATGGCATCGCATCATAGACAGCTTTCAGCCGATAATAAAATGAAAAATTTTAAGATACTCCAGTGGTACTACTTTAAATATTTGGTACTACGTCAAACACTAGATACGTCAAACAGTAGATGCGACAAATGCTAAACAGACAAACAGTAGATGCGTCAAACGTTAGACAGACAATCAAAAGATGCGTCAGACACTAGACTACGACAAACAGTAGAATTTTCAACTTCGCGACAAACAGTAGAATTTTCAAGTGCGACAAACACTAGAAGCGACATACGCTAGACTTTAAACTTTAAAAAATATTGATTTTTTTGTTAATTAATACTACATTTATATTACTATCAATATGGAGGGATGTACAGGGATAAGATAATGGCCGAAAAATCGATGTACATCCACTATAGCGTAAAATTAGTGGTTGAAACGTTTGAACACTTAACTTATTAAACAAGCCAATCAAAATTTATTTAATTATCAAAACTTGGTAAGCTAACGAATAAGAAAACTTTCTTCTAAAATTTAGACACCCCCTCCCTAGATATACCACACTTTTCTGGGATCATGCCAGATCAAGTATCAACTGTGGGGAATACCAAAGGATGACTCCATGCAAAATTTGAGCCGGATCCGGCCAAAACCGGCCGGGATTTTTATAAAAAAACCGGTTTTTTCCGGTTTTTAGGGGGTATCTGTAAATCAAGCCCCCTCCTGGGTACGCCCCAATGATGATTT
>LS046177.1:0-23510 GCA_900241095.1 Acartia tonsa
GATTGTGTTAGAAACCTGGTTAAGGTGTCTATAGAAAGATCTTGACATGCCCCATAAAAAATTCTAAACATTATGGGGTCTATCTACAAGATTTAAAGTACTTATAGCGATTTTTAAGTTATAGAATAGTACAAGGTTTATAAATAACTAATACTTTTTTTAAATTGGAATAATTAAATGGGTATTATATCTTCAATTCATCTGAAAAATTGAGATAAAAACAATTCTAACTTGAATTTAAATATATATGACAATATAATAACAAGTATTACAACATCCACAAGTAGCAAATCACATTAAAACTCATGGATGGATATAAAGGAGTAACAAATAAAAAATTATTTATCATAAAATAAATATGAAGTCTTATAGCATGACCAATATCCGAAGTACCAATTTGTACATATGTGCTGGATGCTCTATAGTATGAGATATCATTAACAAAATATCAGCAGACTATCTTAAATATCTGACGAGACAATCTCCTCTCCCCCATAGCGCTAAAGACGAACAAGTTAATTATATTGCACCTTTGCTTCTAAAGGTTGTTTACTTTTTGTTTTCATTTGCAAGCAGACGGAAGTATAAAGCTCAATGTTTACATTTGAAACAACTCTGTCAAAAAAAAATTTTTAACTTAATTTTTTGTTTATCAAATCCATGCGTATCTTTTCTGATTTTACTATTATAAAGTGAAAATTGAAAGAAAAAATACCAGGATTTTTTTCTATAAAAAATCATGTTTGAAAATTTCAAGCATTTTTAATAGGGTTTAATGTTAGCGCACGCGCAGGAGACCTTAAAGAAATTAATGTTGCCTGATGTACTTTTAAATTTTGATTCCAAAATAATTATAAAGCGTACATTTTAACTTTGATAAAAGCTACATTAAAACTATCTACAACTAATGAAATTTAATAGAAAATATTTAGTTTAAATTAAATAATAATAGAAATAATATAAATACAAGAAATTTTCAAAATTGGCCCAGAAAATGTGAAAATTATCTGGCGACACAATTTTCAGGCTTGCCACCAATTTACGCGCCGACGCCATTTATAAAATGTTTTGTTACTTCATTTCAACAATAAAATATTAATATTCTTCATATTTCAGATGTTGAAACGTTAAAAAAATACATTCTTGTTGATAAATAAAAGTATTAAATGAACATAAAAATTTTTGTGTATAAATGGCAACCCTATTTTAGGGGGGTTTGTTTTTATTTTTCAAATTTCAGCTGATTTCATTTGTTATTATATGAAATTAGGACTTTTAAATTTTATGGCTAATTTTAAGAAAAAATAATAATATTAAGACATTAAATTGATTTCTATTTATGATTTTTTCCTTGTCTAATTGTCGCTAAGATTGTCATTCATGTCTATTACAGAATTTTGAAGAAAAAAAATATTGTTTTGAAATAGCTAGCTAGACACTTGTTAAAACAAAAATGATTAGGTAAATGTTTTTAATTTAAATATAATTTTCCTTTAAATTCAGTCATATTATGGCAAAATAGATTATTTTTAGCTGCTCGCTTGTGAATATTAATTTATTTAGATTTCATTTTGTTGAATAGAAGAGTCGGTTGTTCAATGACATAAGGCCGGGTATTCTTTTTACAGGTTGTGTTGCTTTCATTCAGTGATTGCGATATTTGGTTAAGTGCTCTTTCATTCAGTGATTGTGATATTTGGTTGCGCATAGTAATGAGTTGCACCTATATTCTACCTTTTCTAACTATGAGTTTGAGGAGCGCGCCTTACATAGCAGAGGTGTCATTTGTTTTTTTAAGCCTCTTATATGACCCACTGTGATCCAGATTCGTACACGAAATTAAGCAGACACACTGACATCTTACCTTTTTTAAATATATCAAAATGAATAATAAAAACATATTAAAATATATTTGGAATTAATATATAATTAAATGAAATAATAAATACTTACCTGCTTAATTATTATAGAAATGTTTTAAAATGATATAAAAATGTCGGGTAAAGATAATAAGATATCCATTCAGTTGGATAGAAAATATTTGGAGTCTTGGGAGGAAGAGTTTGATTGGGTATCCAGAGATCCAAGTAAGTTTAAGTGCTAGCTGCCTGTATAACCAACTTTACTTATTAGGTATTTTCTGATTCAATTGTTACAGTTAATCATTGTTTCATATGCATGATAATATTTACACAACTTTATTGGTATATACATGCATAAAGTCTAAAATAATGCTTGGTTATGAATAATAGTATATAAGCCTGATCCAAATCCGGTTGGGAAATGGGGCAATTCGATGGATGTAGAAAGACTTTAAGCTCCATTGTCCTTTCCCTCCATGAGTGTAATAGAATAGGATTTTATATGTATTTAAACAATACCTATATTTTTATGGTAATTCAGATCCGCCCTTCCAGCATGCTTACTGCAAAACGTGTAAAAAATCAATGTTGCCCCGACGTCCCGTGTTAGCCTCTCATCAAAGGTCCAGCTCTCACAAGAGTATGACAGATTACATGGAGACCAATCAGGAACCAAAGTTTGAACGTAAAAGAAGACAGGTATTACTTTAATATCCTTATGTTGGTTAATGTTACTCGGCCAAAGGGTTTTTCACCAAAGGTAACTGAATTTAATGAAATAAAAGATATCAGTATAATTAAATCCTTAAAAATCATCAAAGATATATAGTTATACATTGATGTAAATATCCTGCCAAAATAAGAAACATTTTAAAGCTGCAACACATAGACTACAAGATTATATTATTCATATTTTTTACAGAAACCTTATATCTTAAATAGTAAGATTTATATTATTTTGGTCTTGTGAATTCAAACCTTTCTTTTTTATACCTATAAGATAATACGTATATTATTTTTTAATGCTTTTTTATGGAGACAAGATTAGCCCCTTGAAAAAAATTCATAATAATATTTAAATTTCTTTGTCCTGAAATTCTTGTTATATCTATATGTTCTTGTATTTCAGGGTCGATCAGAATCCATCCTTTTGAGACAAACATTATCAAAAACTGAACTAGAGCTAAATGAACATGAGGATTCAGACAGTGAAACTACTTCTATAGTTGTTGTGTCAAGTAGTAATCCTGCTTCAATACTTTCACAAGTTCCAGGTAGACAAATTGAAAATAGAACTCATTTTTTGAGGAAAATCCCTGGTCAAATCTTTTAATTTTATCAATAACTTTATATTATGCATTACTACGTTATATAAAATAGAAAAACTTCCGGTCATAATTTATTTTTAAATGCTCTTCGTGCAACTATCCCTTTATTTTTTGATCATTATATATTATTTTTCCAGGAATTGTAAAGATAGCCTCCATGCCTTTGTCCTCTGGGACAACTACAACAACAATGGTTCATGTAGATTCACCTAACAAAGGTTTTTATTCAATTTTAAAAGCTTTCATGATATATTTTAAAAATGCTTTAAAAATTGGTTTTTAAATGTCAAATACTGTTATTACAAAGAGTATTTACCACGTGGTTATCGGAATGAAAAACTTAAAAAAAAAAAAAAATGCTAAAATTGAATGAATAATGAACATTTGTATAGCTAATGATGAAGAAAATCCGTACACAATCTCAATTGTGGAAGATACAGACGAATCTGGAGATCTTGTTTCTCAAGGTTATTTTACAATACAACAAAGATAACTTATAAGAAAGCTTCATGCGAGTTTTTATTTGGTAGATATAACCTTGATACGCCAAAGAAAATTTTAGGTATTAGAAACCCTAATATTAGATGGATTATTTTAAATAAGACCAGAAATTATTATACTAATATTTATCAAAATAGTTTTCACAGTTGTATTGTCAACTCAATGCTTAAAGAATTTGAAGTAGAAGATGTTGGTGAAGATGGAGAGCAAGTGATTACAACAACAACTGTTGTTGGCACAACCAACACATCTGCAGTACACTCACAACAGCTCAACAACCTTGGACTGGTTGATGTTAATAAGATGAACATACAGGGATGTCGATACTTTATTTAATAAGATTTTTAATTGCCTTTAATAATAGATATAATAGGTAAATTTGAAATCAGTACATAATACTAGTAAAAATATATGCGTTTTCTTCGGGTTACTGCACAAATTAGCTTAATTCAAACATGAAAAGATCTTTTTTACACGGAAAACTAGAAAGATCAGCATTAACATTATTTTATGTTTTTTTGGAGGATTTGTTTTCAATATTGACATTGTATAATATTGAGGGAAAAAAGTATTGTCATGAATATAGGAGATGGAATTGTTAGAAAGTGTGGAGCCAACTATTATGGTAATGCAAGAGGATAGTGAACAAGAATTGGATGAGGTAGAGGAGGAGAACCAAGAACACCATGGGACTACAAATGAGGTGACTAAAACAAAACTATTAATAAGTACCTAGCTGAGAGTCTCTCTAAATAGAATATGTCATTGTCCAAGTCCATGCTAACTAATACAGATAATGATATATAATTGTACAGTGTTACGCATAGGTTGTCTATGAAGTCTATTGTTTTTCTTTTATACAATAGTTTTCTGTTAATTTTTTATTATAAAAAATTGACAGTATTTAAACTCAAGTTCAAATCATTACTTTTACACTACTAGCGACTCTGCCCCATGCATCTACAGGCTTTGTATTTAAAGTTATAAAGGAATCCCGATGAAAATTCCTAATACCATTCTTAAGCTTAGATATAAAAATAGAATAACCTAAACCCATCCAAGGACCTTTGTGAAGCTTCCCTAAAAAGGAGAACCCAATCAGTTCAGTAGTTCAGACAAAAAAACCTGCTGTAGGATATACCTATAGTTTATCACTGGACCGTAACTTAAGTAAAAACGATAACACAGTTTCTTTTCAGGGGTTCTCAAGCCATCATCCATCTGCCAGGCTTACCCTCTCCTCAATGGTTAGAGTCTCAGCACTTGAGCATTTTAGCGAGGCCATCCTGCCGGCTCTGGAGGCTGCAGTCAAGTTTGGTGAAGAGTATGATGCAATATGGAAGTGTGACGGGGCAATGTTTAAGGTTCATAAGGCTGTCCTTGCGGTTAGCTCTTCATTTTTCAAGGTATATTTTAGTAGCTTTGTTTTCATTTGTTAAGAATATAACATCTCTTAGTTTTTAATCTAGCTATCTAAGCTCTTAGGTGCTGAATTGATAGAAAATAATATCTAGTCGTTATATTTGGTTATTCAAGGGGCATTTTAAAAAATTCAAATTGCGTAGCTAACTTTACATCAAATCTAATTCCTTTTAGAGCATAATGAATAGTGATGAGAGTATTTGTATAATACACACTCCAGAGTTGAAAAGAGAAATAGTGGAGAGTATTCTGTGTTTGTTTTACTGTGGCAAGGTCTCAGTCACTTGGGATCTTCTCAATCAAGTCAATGATTCATTTAAAACTTTAGGTAACCTTCTTTCTTTAAAAAAAAACATTAAAAACTTTAAAATAAGGGGAGAGGATATTCGTCAGTTTGTGGGATTTTACCCTATAATTTGAATAAATACAATAAAAAGCACCTAAATAATGAGTTCTTGACATAGACCTCCTGTTCAAAAATACAACGTTAAATTGTAAATTATTGTTTAGGATTTTTCGGGAACAACCTGACTGCGACACCACAAGAGGAAAATGTTCGTATGGAGAATATAAACTTTCAATACGATGAACATGAGGACGAAAAAGAACAAGATTTAGTTGTTTTTCAGCGAAAAGACCTGAAGACGCAGTTGGTTAAGCAGAAGCATGTATTCAAGAAACCTAAATCAAAACAGCCACTGCCACCAGAAGACCCTCTGAATATGATTGATGAATTTGGTCTAGATGAACAATTGCAAGAAGAATTTATGGGTAAGATAAAAAATATGTGTGTACAATTTTGCATGTAGTTTCATAAAGATAAGACTATTCTTTCAAGTATAAATACACTAAAGAATAAATTGTCCCTCTTGTACTGACCCCAATTGTAGAAAAGCTTTGCTTTTAAAGCTGATATTATTGTAGATGAAAGTGATGAGTATGTCCCTGCTGGCAATATTGACGACTCTAGCGATGATGATATTGACCTTCCAGAAGACTCAGATTTAGATTTAGGCAACTTGCATTGAATTGGGATTGTTTTTGGGGAAAAAGACAAGTTATATATAACTATTCAGTTGTTTATCTGTAAATTACTCGCCCTGTAAACTTTGCATAATACGTTTTGTCGCTTACATAAAATAGTGGTGACAGGATTAATTAAATTAATAAAAGTGGGACTTATTGTATTTTTGGGGCAGCCAGAATATGAAAATAAATTTCTGTTATAAAAGGAATGAATTACTACTTTTAGTTTCTAAGGCAAAAAACAGTGTTAAAAAATATGAAATTGAAATATATAATAGTTCAAACCTACCTACCATTAAATGCAAGCTATTTAACAGGAATTAAAAAAGAAAACAGTCCTACAAAAAAACAACGTGGTAGAAAACGTAAAGTTCCCAAAAGATTTGACGGTGACACAAGGTATAGATCTGCTGTTCTGCCTCCTATTGATGAGAAACCTAAAGATCTGTATGATACCCTGGCTACCTATGCACTCAGGAATAGAGGAAAGGGAGATCTGTCCCTTAGCTTAAAGGTAAATCTTTATTAATTCATAGGATATGAGAATGTGGGAATGGAGTGAAAGTTGTTGCTGTAATTTATCTACAATCTTACCCTCCCTAATATTTACAGCCTACTAGATGCATAATTTAACAAATAAACCTATGGATTCATTTATGTTTCAGTCCGTAAATCTCTGACATCTAAAAAAACTTTTTTTTTACATTTTTACTATTAATAATATTAGATGCTTCATGCTATTGTTAAAAAATTTGCAGAAATTTAATGTTATTTTTTGTTATAGTTATTATTATATACTTTGACTGGCAGAAAGGTTGAAGTTAGAGTTAGTTTTCTTTTCCTGTGTTACATTAATAGAATTACAAATATTTTCCATTAATTTCAACTAGAATTTATTTCATAAAATGAATAGAAAATTATGATTATAGGATGATTTGTTTACTGAAGGAGAAGTATCAGATGAAATAAAACATATTTCTGTATGTTTGGCTTGTCTAGCATATTTTGATGATTATGATAAGCTAAAGGTAAGTTTTTTTTGTAAAGGTTTGGCTGCAATATAGCTTTTAACCAAGAGTAAAGATTTTATTTACTTACATATTTTACATGCATAAATTTACATAGTTCCTCTTACTCGTGTTGTGTTTACTTAGTCAATCAACAATTTTTTTAATGTTTTTGTCATTTGTATGGCCCTAGGAACCCTAGTGGACCAGTGGTCTCCATAAAGATTTAACTTTTTCTATTGAAAGCTTTGTTTTGTTTAAAATTATTAAAATTTATGATTTAGGAGCACAAAGTGAAGGTTCACTCCAAGAAACGTCTAGTGGCTGCAGATTATAGTAAAGAAATATTGGGAAATAATGAATACAAATGTAACAAGTGCAAGAAGACTTATAGGCAAGTTTTGTGTCTTAAAATTGGTCTACATAAAAGAAAAAAATACCTTTTTTGCGTAATTTTTTATAACTACGATAGTTTGATAAATAGAGATCGAGAACCCAAAATATTTTGTATTGATATTGATGTATTTGATTATTTGATATGAATGACCCACCATATTTATGATGTACACAACATCACAAGAGTAAATATGTGTACTTTTATTTTAAACCTGCATGATAAAATTTTTTTCATAAATGAGATTTTTATTAGGTATGTAATGAATATTAAAAATATTATTTTGATAATAAAGCTTCCTCTTTTAGTATGAAACATGTGGTTTGGTTCATAAAGCATCAAAAGTATTGTGGGATTGACGATGAAAAATCTATGAAATATTTGGGACCAGATGAAATTGAAGAAAATGTTTCCAAAATTAGAACTAAGGAAGAGGTACCTATTCATTTTTTGTGTCTTAAATAAAAGATTTAAGGAAATTTTTTACCTTATATAAAAGTGACAGGATTATTGTCTTCTTCTTTTCAGTTAAGTTTCTTTTAGGTCTAGGAAAAGTTTATAACTATAGCGTAGCCACTGGTTTGGTATAATTAATGTCTCTATAAAAGACAGCTACATTCATAATCTTTTCTATTATGGAAAAGAAACGACAAATACAAAAATTAAACACTTTATAAAGAACAATGAATTTAAATCTTTCTAGACATGTTATAGTAACTTTTTTATATTTTAATGTTTTAGGAATCTATAACATATGTAGTGGCTAATAGAGGAAGAAACTCCCATGAAATGTCAAGGAATATTATTTTGGTGATATTTATTAAATCCTAAAAGAAAATATTTGAAGGCTATCCTCCTATTACTTAGTCGAGCACAATTCCCCGCCCCCTTACATCATAATGAATTGAAAATAAAGAAGGGGGGTAGTTTTTCGTATACTTGTTTATTACTTTTGATTTAGGTTATATTGAATAATGGGTAACAGTTCAGGTTTATGGCACCGCAGGGGTTAGGCTCCATGTAAGTGTGAGGCATAGGAAAAACAACCCGCCCTTTATTTTAATTTTATGTCAAAAATAAGGGGGTGGGGGGTTTGGGTCAGAGCTCGATAGGCACGTTGATGGAAAGCATCTAATATTTAAATTGAAGTTTCTATTTTGACAATAACCTTTTTCATAGTAGAAATAACTTTACTCTTAAGTAATTGTAGATTTTTTTATTAACTCACTGCATAAAATTGTACTACATTCATGCAGGAGAGAGAAAATAATCAGATACAAATTGTCTCAATGATGAGTGTTACTATTCCTGTATTGTACAATCACTAGAATAGTATAAAAAAAATAAAAAATTCAGATTCTTTTTCAACAAAGATGTGCACACTATTTGGGGTTGCAGGTACAATTTTTCTTATATCATATGTATTTATTTTAAATACCTTGCTATCTAAAGTAATTGATTAATTTTTGTTCCAACAATTAATTTAGCAATAATATTTTTAACTTTCTTAATACTTGATTGATTTTTAAATAAAAAGAAAATATTTGAAACTTGTTGTAGGTTGTGTTAAAAATTGTTAGGTATTAGCTTTTAATAAATGCTCAACTTATTAACATATATATCCTTGTTGATTCAATATATAATTTCAATATTTTAACTAAGATTCTTAATTTATTCAATATTTATTTGTTAAGAATATGTTATGAAGTATTTTCCTCCCAAATGGATTATGAAAAACATCAAATTGATGTTCATCAAGGTAACATCATTTATTTATATTCAATAACAAATCAACCAAATAAAGTAAACTGAAGAGTAAATATCAATAAATGCCATTTTCTTTAAGTTGCTCTTTTTATTAAAGTTTGATTATTTCTGTGAAGGTTCTACTCGGCACGGAAGCTGTTACGATCCAGAGACAAGAGTATTCACATGTATGTACTGTAACACATATAAAACTAGTCGCCCCTTGGTTCATTTCATTTATCATCTCAAGAGATGCCTCTGTGATCCTAGTTTGGTAAGTTTCTTTCTATATTTTATCAAGTGTGGCTATTTTATAATTTGATAGTTCATTTGTCATGTCTAAATTGTAACAGATATAAAACACCATTCAACGGAAGATTCATATAGGTCCCGGGGTGCCATTAGATATTTTTTTTGTATGTAAATCTTATAGTTTAATAAACTATTTTTCTGAGCCCTACCTCCAATTTAAAATATAGAACCCCTATAAAATGGATATGTAATGTCTTTAAATAGCTATACATTTAAAAATCATTCCATTTTTTTTTCAGGGAGAACAGGAAAGTGATATGGATGAAATAGAAGAAGATAATGGACAAGATATAATTGATCCCTGGGGTATTGTCAATAAACCACTAAGGGTAAGTTTGTATTCTATTATATTCTTTGAGGTTAATGAAGTCATGATTAATAAGTCTCTCACTTATAAATAAATTTTATATAAAGATCTTCTTATAAGCTCATGTACTTGTATGCTATCGTGTGAAAACATTGCATGGGCTATTTTAAATACTAAGTAAATTATTTTAATCAACACAATGCCTCAGATTCAATAAGGTTTACGAATTTTTTCTCAGGTAATAAATGACAAAGCCAAATGGATATGTGAAGCTTTATTTGGGAGATACCTGCCTATTATTTATCCTTGTCATATTTGCTACACCGTCTATGAACTAGAGGACGAGTTAAAAGAACATTTTAGGTAAGAAAACATGTTTTAAGGGGCATAAATGAAAATTTTTTATTAGTTGATTTATAGTGCCCCTTTTTGAAACTAACCTAAAAGTTGGAAATATGAAATTTAGAAATGTAGTTGCTGCAACGCATCTGTTACTGAGAAGAAAAGACAGTGATTGTTCATATCCTGCCCATTTAATTCGCAGAATTAGATGGTTAAACCACCTATTTGTCCATAGATTATTACATATAATTATCCAAGAGCAACTACCTTGGTAATTTTTTTGTTCCAACTTATTTTAAGCTTTTTCTCAACAGCAAAAATGACGCTTTTTTCCCTTTCCGTCACTACCCTTTTATGTGCAAATGGAGATATAGTCTACGTTAAAAATTAACTACACATCTCTCAAAAATGATTGAAAAATATAATAGTAACTTTGTTCAGGTTATCCCATCCTGGACAAGAGAATTGTTGTGATAACGGTCCTCATTATGACAGGCATACCTTTTAGAAAAGAGAACATTTTAATTTAAAAGACAGAGTATAGCTAAGTTGAGTTTTGGATACATTGTTTTATGATTTTGTTAATATCCTACTTTTTAAAAGTTGCATGCATAACACACTCAAGTCATCATTTTTATAAAAAAGTACCAGGATCACTTATGTTGTTTATTTCTCCTCTTAAAACTGCAATTTTAACCATGAATTAAAATGTACGTATGTAAAGGGAAAGAGAACTGTATGTATGTCCTGTGTGCAAACGCCAAGTTTGCCACAAACAAAAAAGTACAATCTACTTCACTCACCACCTGAGAAAATGTTCAGGAGATACACATCCTGTTTTCAGGTATGGTCATTAATCTTATTATGTAAATTAGTATAGTTTTTTTTTGTCTGAAGCTTAAGACTTCTCCTAAACCGATTATTCTCTCAGTTTTAGGAAAACTTCACTTTGTTCCCTGGATAGTTTAAGGCTATTTTTTACCGCTCTCTATCTACCATTTTTAATACAGAGCCCATAGATGATAGACCCTTAGAAGATGTCCCGTAGATACAACATTCAAACTATCATCCTGGCAATCAATTCTACCACTTGCTAACTACTCGCTAAATATTCCCAAATTTTAGCTTGTTAAACATTGAACAATTGCCAAAAAAAGTCATATCAATTATAATGTTTTAGATCCTGTCCTGAATGTAATAAAACCTTCACGTCCTTCCGTCCATACATGTTTCACACTAAGAACAATTGTGAAACTAAAGAGTTTATGTGTCACATCTGTTCACAGGTAAATCCCACTTAGTATCCAGTTACCCGTGACTGTGACTTAACAAGCAGCTCATCCGCTCGTTGTCAGAGTGGTGATGTGTCTGAATCTAGGAATAAAACCGCGTCATACCTAGACATTAAAAATGTTCCTTCTGCTGCTGTGTCAAATGCGCGACATTAACTGTTAGAGTAGGAAGATTGTCTTGGCCCAAAACAGCCGCATCTCATTACCATGCGCAGTCAGGACTTCCAGAACAGGATCATGTAATCAAAGAGTTGGTTGTCTGTTGGGTGTTACTTAACCTCATACTCTGAGTGTTTAGACAGAAAAGAAGGTATTTGTTGTTTGACCTGGCAATAATGGGTCATAGAAAAACCGTTAAATTCCTAGCATAACACTTTATTATTTATTGAATTTATTCTAATTTGGTTTTCAGAACTTTAAAGACGTGAAATATCTGGCCAGCCATTTGAGTTATGTCCACTCCACTGCCAGACCATACCAGGAAATCATTTACATGTTTTTTTATTTGTTATTGGATTTTAAAACATACAAGATTCATCTAATATATTTATCAATTTATATTAACAAAGAAAATATACAATATTAATGCAAAACTATATTTTTTACTGGAAATTTCTTTTTTCTTCTATGAAAAGATTGTAGGTATTATTTCTATATATAAAAAAATCACAACCTCAACTAAGTATTTTGTCAAAATAGTAGTTGAAGGCAAAATGAAGAAATAATTATCCAACCAAAAAAAATGGATAAAAAATATGAAATTTTTTTGTGACAGTGCACAAAATGTGATAAGTCGTACAAGAGGCGACCAGAGTTGAGGATGCACATGCAAACACATCAGGACACAATGGAATACAGCTGTGAGGTAAGTTTCTTTCACTTTGTCTGTCTACATTGTCTTTTATATGATTGTTCAGGTTCAGTTGCCAAATACCATAGTGATAAAGTTCATTTGAAATACATTTTATTCCAATTACCTCTCTTAAAAATATTGTAAATTTAAAAAAAATTACCTCCCCCACCCCATTGGGTAATGCCACTAACTCCTTTCCCCCATATATTCGCAATATAGCAGTTGTTATATATGATACACTGGAAAGAGGATGAAGATTTGTTTATCATCCAAAATCCTATTCATGTCTCGTATGTACAGATACGAGATATCTTACCTATTGTTTTCATGTTAGAAATGCGGTAAGGCATTCCACAGAAAGAGAAACTTGAAGATTCACATGACAACCCACTTGAGTGAGGCAGAGAAGAGATATGCTTGTCATCTTTGTTCTCATAGGTATATAATTATTCGTTTTAGAGAAAGTAGAGGAATTATAAATAAAAATCCTTGTATCAACTCAAAGCAAATATCCAATAAATCGCTTTTTATGTGGTTTAATTAATCAAACAAAACGCAAACTCCTGTAATTTCTCATCTTTTAATTTCAAATTTTAATAAACAGAAACTGGTTAGTTATATGGAATTGGTGGGAATATTTATATACCTTTCATTGAGATATTTTTGCTGGAAAAAGATTATTATTTAGATTCTCAAAGAAGTCTTTCTTGGTCAATCATTTGACAACCCACAGCAGTTTCAGACGATTTGCTTGTGAGGTAAGATATTATGTTTTGTTTTATTCTTATTTCTGTGTACTCTTATTCCCATTAACAGTAGGTATCTTAACTTAATATGATCATTATGGGTGTTTTTTTGAGATTGACTTTTTTTTTAGGGGGGGGGGATTACCCTACCAATTTTGTGTATTATTTTTACCATAGATCTTCCACCTTATAAAGCTATCTCTTTTACACTTTTATGTTAAGGTGTGTGGAAGTCAAGTAAAAACTCGAGATTCCCTGAAACAGCACAGAAAAAGAGTTCATAAACTTAACACTCCTTTACCAGAGGAAACTAAACATCCAGTTTATTTAATATTTTATGTAGTATAGCTACTTTATAATTAGTGAATTCCGTTTGCCTATCACTGAACATTGATAAAAAAATTGTAGTATATCTCTATCTTCGGAATAATCTTCATTCAATATGTCCGTGGTATACAAATACAGTTATACTCATCTCTCATTTACTGAATTTATAATATGAATTTTTAATTGGTAATCTTTATTCGTTTAAAACTTTGCGTTATGAGTGTGTTATTACTTAGCAATTATTATCCTTTCAGGCAATTTGATTTTCTTTTTTTCTAAATATACGTACAAAATTATTAAAACTGGACTGTGATTTGTTAGGCTTGTATTCTACAAGTTGAGGCGGAAATAGAATCAAAGTTAACTACTACAACTACCGTAGTCGTCAAGGAAATATACCATTAAAATTTTAACTTTACAGAAGTTAGCGTGAAATGGTGGATAATAGAATAATGAAAAAAAATGAAAAATTAGTAAGGACATTAAAAATAAAGTTATATATATATATTTTGTTATATCTTTGTACAATAAAAATACATATATTTTGTTTCTATAGGTAATTTCTTAATACCTATTTATTATGCTTAACTGGACTAAAATGTTTTTTTTTTGGGATGATACTGATAGAAATATCTTTAGCTAAATTGAGGAACCGAAATTTAACAATATAAGAATAAAGGCAAAATATTATATGTTTTGTTATAAATAAAGATTAGTAAAATAATGGACTATTATTGAAATCAGGAGGAAACTGTTATTGAAGAGTTCCAGTTTTAAATAGTAGAATTGTCTTCATGATATGTACTGTGCAGGACAGTATAAAGAAAAGCCTCGCTTGTAAAAAAAGAAACAAGAAAATGAAATGTTTCTATGTTAATGATATAATAGCTACCTCTGTGTATTGTACTTTTGTATTTAAAGATTATTGATATAAAATGCTTATGTTAAGTAATAGTTTACTTAGTTTAATAAAATGAAAATTATAGAAATGGTATTTTGTACCTGAACATAAAAAATCAAATATTTCTTGCCTTAATTCATTATCTTTAGAATTATGCTTTCTTTTTATAGTCAAAATTGTTCTATAAAGTTTCAGAACTGTATAAAAATGAACACACCAAACCGGCCCTACAGAAAAATTTGGGAAAAGGATAACCCATGGCTCACAAGGAGAATGGATGGGGATAAAGGTAAAACTAACCATCATCTTTACTTAACTTTACATTTATATTATATTCTGAAATTAAATCGGGACTGCGAAAGTAAATGATATAAGCACCTCCAAGCGTTTTAGACTTCCGTGAAATATGGTTACAACTTACCTGACAAAACAAAAAAAAGTTGCACAAAGGATTTATGAGAAAAACAGTTCAAATGAAGAACGAGTTGCGACTATAGAGCACCAAATGCTTAGACAAAAACTCATACTGCTATGTTTTTTTACACATTGATCTCAACAAAGTATTACCTAGATGTTTTTTAAACATTGATCTCGACAAAATATTACCTAGATGTTTATTAACATTGATCTCAACAAAATATTACCTAGATGTTTTTTAAACATTGATCTCAACAAAGTATTACTTAGATGTTTTTTAAACATTGATCTCAACAAAATATTACCTAGATGTTTTTTACACATTTATCTCAACAAAATATTACCTAGATGTTGTTTTTTAAACATTAATCTCAACAAAATATTACCTAGATGTTTTTTAAACATTGATCTCAACAAAATATTACCTAGATGTTTTTTTTTTTAAAGTCGTTTATACTATAGGTATATTTTTTTATCCAGAAACTAAATTGATCAGAGACCAAATGCTTGACATAACTTATGGAAATTTCTTATAATCGCTTGTTTTGTTCATACAGAATCCCCTCGAACAAAAAAACAATATTTTGAGCGGTTGGTGGGGAGGGGGTTAGCTTCTAGATTGCAATCATTTTTGTAAAATTATGATTTATATTTTGTAATTTTCAGAAGTAGCACATTGTAAATGGTGTAATGTAGACCTTGGATGTATAACAACAAGGTGAGGAATAAATATGAACAATAAATATCAAATATGATTGCACCTATTTTTCTTATCCTTGTTATATCATTGAAACGTAAGTTATAGCGCGAAGGACCACCCCAAAAAAAATGTAACATAACGGAAATTGTTTATGAAAGTTGCTTAAACAGTTTGAAATATGAAAGTAGTAAACATGGAACCACCGTTTCTACCTAAAATGCAAAAAATACTGTAATTTCAATAGCATTTTAAGATTTAAAATGTTGTAAATAACAATGGATTTATTATTACTAGATTATTACACCCGATTTACATGTACTCTAATAAATTGGAACTTGTAGCTAGCTAAAATAACGATCTACCCCATTTACCTCATTCCCTCCCCTCTTACTGAATGAACAAACTGACCAATAAGTGATGTCCATGTTAGCAACATAAATTGACAACAATCTTTCCCATGTCGTATTAACCAGGTATTTTCCTCATCCATTTATATATCCAGGTTTAAAGAGCACCGTAAAACTATGAAGCATCGAAAAAACGACCCAGAAGGAACATTTAAGAAAGTAATGAAAGATGTGGACATGGCAGTTTCAATTAGGGATACTTTGTATTTCATTTTATAAGTTATGTTAATTGATGGAATTACTTTAAATAAAAGCTTCTAAATATGCATAAGACTGACTCAAAATGTAAAAAAAATTTGGCGCGCAATTCTAACCCATTTTTCTATGATATAATGACTATTTTTTTGGTATCAATAGTCATTAAATCATAAAAGGAATGGGATGGAATAGCGCGCCCATTGAATTTCAAAAAAAAGTGGTAATTATGAGTTGGTGAAATAATGCATAGTTATAAGTAATTTCACGCCACGGGATTTACACAGTAGCGAAAGACAACAATTTACAATAGATTGATTTTAAAAAATACATGGTTAAAATACAGTAAAGAGGACAATGAATGTACTGCGGGCGACAGTTCCCAAGTTTTGAGAATACCCGCCACCACAGAAGTAATTTTGTCCAAGGAATAAGAGTTAACTTAACAGAAATAAAAACGAAAAGTATAAACCCAAAGTCGCACACTGTACACATTAAATAATAATCTCGGAAATTGTTGATTTAATTTGGTTGATATTTTAAGTAGGGAATTTTAATATATGACTCGGTAGTCAAGGGGTTTTTGGAAATTTTTGCTAGCTTCCCTAATTAATAGCAAGTCTTAAGAGGCAAGGATAAAAGATACTGCTTTTAAAAGTTAGTTAGCTTTTCATTAAAGGACGCGGTTTTAGAAGATAAGAATGTACCTGTTATTTGCGTCGACTTCTCCCAACCTGTTCCCAATGATATCCTTGAGGTTCTCAATATTACCCAGGCTGATATTAAAGTGGACGAAGCAAGTCAGGTATTAGATTTTGTAATGGGATAGTTCTACAAAGTGCATTCAATGAGTTATTATTCTGCTAACAGTGTGGTGATCCTTTTTATGTAAGTTAACTTCTTAGAACCTTACATTTGTAAACTCCAGCTGTTTTGTAGTCTATATAATGAGATCTTTAAAGAAATAAGATTAAAGAATGAAATTAAATGTAGGTAGGTATAAACATTGTTAATGTTATGTTAAAACGTATTTACTAGGTATTGTTAATGTATGAAAATATTTTTAAAAAATCAATTTTAACAGTAAAAAATATTCCATTTTTAAAGATAAATGCTGGTGATTTGGTATCAAGATGTACAGTTAAGGCCAACGCCCAGCATCCACAGTGGCTTCAAGATCAATTAACACAGGAAACATCATTAAATTAAGTTTACATTTTTATTTAAGAGTTTTGAGAAACAATATATATTTTTCGCCTACTTTCGAAAGTAAATCTTCAATATCTTTGCACTTAATTTTATTGGTGTAATTTAGTGCCTTACCACAGGAACTGGTTATGACCTGATCTGGAAGTGTCAGGATGGCTGCTTCCGGGCACATAAATGTGTTTTGGCGGCTTTTTCACAACAAATGCAGGTATGATTAAATTTTTCAATAATTTCCATATTTTTCCGCGGAAACTTGGAATTAATGTCTTACTTTAACCTTGTACGTAATTTTAGTGAATAAACTACTCTACATGTCACCTATGTCAGATTGTAAAGCTTAAATGTTTTTCTTATATCATTAAATGCTAATTTTTCTTCCTTTATACCCTATTTCCTTTTATTGTAACTATTGATGTACCTTTAATTTTTCGCTGTCTTTTCATTTGATAATTTTTCTCTTTGTTCGAAAATAAAACATTGAATGAACATTCAAAAGTTTTTATTTTTGTTTTCATTCTGTATTTAGCTTTTCGTCTTTGACTTCTCTAAAAAGTTGTGTTTGACGCAATCTTTCTTGTTTTTAACTGTATTTTATTTTAAAGAAAATCTTGCCTGACAGCGAAGTTGTTGCCACCCTGTACACTCCAGAACTGTCAAGTCGAACTGTTGTAACCATTCTCAAAATATTGTACACGGGAGAGGCAAAACTAGATGGGGCTATGCTTAAAACTATAAATGATGATTTTCTCGCTGTAGGTAAATAATTTTTTATATACATATTATTTTATGTATAATTATTGGAGTAAGTCCACCAATCCGTTTTACTTGACTAAAGTCATTTAGAATCTACACAACAAGATAGAATCTGCCAATTAAAACGTAAAAAAGCCCCGCAATTATTTTTTAACATTTCCTCTATCATACACAAGTTTATTTTGGACTTCTGAGGCTGCTTCTCTCGTGGCCATAATTATTCGAATTATTAATATTTATTTTGTTCTGATTTTTAAAGATCTTTTTTTTAAAATATCTTTTATGGAAACGAAAATAATAAATTTTCTATGGTGTAGGCTTCCACGGACAAGACATGACAGCTGTACCTGTGGATAATAATGAAAAACAAGAACCAATACAAACTTTCTTTTATCAAGATCATGATAATGATAATTTAGGTAAAGTATGTTTGTGGTTGTTTCCCCTAAATTTATTAGGTACTTATCATTTTTTAGCCATTTGGGATTTTTTTATTAATACCTGAATAATTTTTATTTTTTGGAGTTTTCTTTAAATTACCTATTCAACAAATGCGTATTATAGTGTTCTTTTAGATGATGATTTTTCTGGCGACCAAGAAGAAGTATATAAACCACAAATTGTTATGGTAGATTGTAAACGTGAAAAGGAGACAATTAAAATAGGTATTCTTATCTATAATACAAAGTAGAACGATGTCTGTCTGTGTGTCTGTTTGTACCGAAGGATCTCGCTAACCGCTGAACCGATCGGGTTCTCCTTTACAGGCTAGTTTCTCATGTTTCGGGAATGTTTAAAACTATTTTCTTGGGGGGTGGGACACCCCCTAACCCCCCACCCAAAAAAAATTCTCTTAAATCTAAAATACGAAAAATTTGGTTGATCAAACCTCTTGGGGCAAAGCCCCTAAAGGCTAGGGGCGAAGTTGCTAGTATTCTCATAAAATGCTACCTTCTCATTATATTTTTCATGTTTTGTTTGTGATGAGTGAAGAGATACAGTCTTAGATTCGTTTATAGCATAATAAAAATATTGTTTTTTTGTATCTAAATTATGTCCATTGTACATAGAATTTATTGTATAACCATGAATTGACTATGGATAAAAGACCAGTTCTTAGCTACTTTGGTGCTTTTATTTATTAATGATTACAATAGATTGATTAAATTTATATTTTTACAACATAAATATTTGTATAATTTACTTAAGCTTTTCGTATTTAATTTCTTTACCCCTTTTCAAAGTAAAAAATATGGCTTGAGTGTAAAAGTTTGTTGGTGCTCTTATTATGTATTTAATTGCCCTTGTTTAGAACTGGAGGACGAAGAAGAAATAAATGAGAACCAGCCAGCCAGGAAAAGAATTAAACTGGAACATTTTAGTACTGATAATTCTTCAGTTAAGGTTAGGTCATTTTGTAGTTTTGAGATTTTGTGTGTGTGTGTGACAAAATAAAAAAGCATGTTTGTTCATTATTCAAGTCAATAGGATAAAGAAAACACCTTTTACTAATGCGAAAAAGAGTTTTAATGGTTCAACAAAGTAGAGGGCAATCTTCTAGAATAACGGACGGACATGCTTTGTTCTTTATAAAGTAGTTTCAGCTCATTTGCTTCGGAGAAATAAAATGAGAAATAGGGATGGGTAATGCGGCTGTTTTTTCATGTTGCGTTACTTAAATATCAATCGGTCTCCACTCCATCAAAGTGCCCAGTCGAGAATTACTTTAGGTTAGGTTACATTTTAGCCAAGGATCCCCCTCAAGGATTACACAAGCAAAAAATACCACCACTTTGAATTTAAATAAAATGGGGGTTTTAGGGGGTAACTGTAATGTGCTCGCTATGTACTTTGAGGGAAAGCATCAACTACCATTTTTTTAAGGTGCAGAAGAAAGAAAATGATATGGATGAAGACTTTTATTGTGATGATTCTTTTCTGGATGATAATGATGATGTGCATGAACCAGATAATGAAGGAAAAAGAACAACTAATTCTCATTATTATAGGGTAGGTTCTACTTAGATATTTTTGGTAGCTTAGCTACTCATAATTGAATTAGGATATGTCCGTTCGTCTCTGAAGCAATTTAAAAGCAATAGTGCATGAAAGCCCTACCATTTTATTCATTCCTCCCATCTTTCTTTCCATCCATTTTATTTTTCCAGACTGATTTATATACAATAAGCTATTTAATTTATTTTCATGATGTATCTAAACCTTTACCTCACAATGATTTTCTTCCCGCTGCATTTTTATAGGTAATTTCACTTCAACTAAAATTGGATCACAAACAATCTCTCAGAATTCCCTGCAGGGACTATAGTAACAGAATTTTTTTAAATCAGGATAAAAGGGGAGGAATGTTTGTTTATGTGGTCTATTCGTCGTCGGCTTGAGGAAATAAATATATTATATATTACTTAATTATTTTAAACTAACTATAATATTACTGTTTAGGAGACGCATATATCCTACTCAGTCAAATCTAAGAAACGTAATCGTGGAGTTTTATCCAAAATGCTGCCATTTGACCTGTTTGACGACAAAGAGTTAGCCAAAAAGGTGAACATTTTTACTTATTATAAAAAAATATAATTCAAATTTGTAAAAAAAACAGTCAAATATAAAAGCTTATAGCTCCTTTGAAATATGTTTTTTACTATTGACCATCTTTGTCTTTAGTAAGCACCAATATAAAACTTTTCTAAAAGTTACAGATCACATAACAGCTTAGCAATTTAGAGATTTGAAGATAGGTGCACGCCCCCCCCCCTCATGAAAGCCTAGTACAGTTATATAACCAGAGGGGATATTCACTGAAAAGCAGAACCTAAGGAGAACCATATTGGGTCAGCGGTTACGGAGATTATAAAAATTTATAAAGACTTTTATAAAATGTTAAATGTATATTTTTATGTTTATTATAATTAGGTTCTCTTTATAACTGTGTGTCCAATCTGCTTGAACGTTTTTCCAGAGGTGAAGAAAATGCGCCAACATAGAATAGCTACGCATGGTAAAGCTTTAGAGGTCAGTTTTGTACATTATAATCTGTTAGCTGTAGATGCGTGACAGATTATTTGGGTTATATACCTATGACTTTTACCTTTTCCATCAATTAAAAAAAGATCTTGCTTTATGTTCATTGATATGTTCCAAAATACCTCCAAAACAAGGTGGCCAGAAACTTTGTCAGAGTTTCACATTATTTTAATAATAATATAATATCTTTTTCACCTGCCCCTCTGGGACATCAAAACTGGTTTTATCTTTTTATTTTAATATCCGCGGAAAGCTGTCTATAATACGATGCGATAAATATTTATTCCAGTTATTTTATCTTTATAAGATTTTGCATATCTCATGTGAAATATACAATATACATTTATTTCATTAGGTTCTCACAGCCTCTTTTGAGTAGTCTGTTTCTTAAAATTTAAATAACTTTATACCTGGATGTGATTCACGATCTTAACAATAATTATGGATATTTTAGAATGGACAACCAACACGAAACAGTATGATTTTGGACAAAAGAAAAATGACAAAATTTCACTGTAAAAAATGTTTGGAAGACTTTGAGTTGAAACATATCGTCTGGTTTGTCAAGCATTATAAATACTGTGGCATTAATGATGTTAAGGCAGGGCTTTTAAAATCATTTTTAAGATTTTTATTATCTGTCCACCTGAGACCTGAGGCACTCTATTAACTATGAAAACAAATTAGAAAAAGAGAATTGTAAAAATGGTTTTAAAAAATGAAGGCAAATGAAATACTGAGAATTAATGATGTAGAAGAAGATAATCCCATGGAAAAGAAAGAAAAAACAAAGGGATGGATACTTAAAAATTATAATCAATTTGTTAACAAAATAATAGCATCGTTTATTTATGTTTTATTTTGGTAATATTATAAATATACAGCTTTATTATCCGGAATATCATAAAAATATATTGGTATGTTTTTCTCAACATTATTTTTTAAAAAATAGCTTTCCCTATCTATAAGGCAATATGATCTTTTTTTGTTTGATAGTTATCCATTCTTGTTTATGTTTTTCGTAATTGTAACCTACAGATTTGTTAAAATAGTATGAAACATAATTGTTTTTATAAATAATGACTTTAAAAAGGTAGAAAAATAATGTTATTGCTGTCTATGATTATACATATGTAGTTATGGTAACTGGCCTTACGTCTACAACTAGTTGACAAATATTTCTATGATTAAAATAAATCAAGTATCGAACCTTAGGAAGAAATGCGCGAAGATGTGCTAGTGATGAGAGATGTGGCCAGACATAGGAAAATGTGCAAAGTCATATTAAACAAGGACAAAATATGTGCAGAGATTTGGGGTTGCAGGTAAAGATGTCACAACCACCCTCCCTTATTTTGTATTTGTTAAAAGATAATCAAAGGTGGTTGGGGAGAGATTGATAATTGGTTCTGTTCAATTTATTTCAGTTTTGGTAACTCGTTTTAATTATAGGAAATGTTTTGAGGCCTTTGAATTCGAAATGGAATTAAAACAACACATTGACAATGCACATGAAGGTATTTAACAACATATTTGTATCAATATATAAGCAATGAATATTATTGTTTGTCATTTAACAAACAATTCTAAACCCTTCAAATTTGAATTTAAAGGGAAATATAAATATTTTCGTTAGTATTCTTAACAACTTTTGATCTTATATTCTTTAAAAATTTTGTCCTTCAATTGTATCTTTTGACTTAGCTTAAACGTAAAAATAAGCAACAATCTGTTTTCTGTAAAATTCAATTGATTTTGTATTTAGGAAAAGTAGAATATGGAACTTTATATGACCAAGCCACTAAAACTTATAGTTGTCAGAAATGTAAAGTTTTCAAAACAAATAAGAATATTATCAACTTTATTTTTCATCAGAAGAGTTGTGATGTCGAATCTCAGGTTAGACATAATTCTAAGTAGCAGCTCTACTCATTAACTAGGACTATTTGTTGTCCGTTAAACGTTTTCTGTTAATGATTATATATTAGTACAGACTACAGTGCACATTTATTTCAATCACACCAATACACAGATTATTTGTTCTTAATTTCAAAATCTCTTGACATTTTATTTAATTTTCCCTTTTAGTACCCCCTTCTAAAGAGGACTATCCACGAACAAGAGCAAGTGATTCTAATAATCTTCCAGCATTGACCCATATTATTTTTTTAGTAAATATACTAGGTTTATGTTTGATATTTGCTTTATCGACAAAAAAGTTCGGTTTCACCATGGTTTTATATGAAAAAAAACTTTGGAATGTTAAGCATTGTTTGGTGCAATATCATCGAATGTTTTGATGAGTTCAAACTGTTGTTTAAAAGCGTTGACACATAAGTATATTATTGTGATTAAAAATGTATATTTAGAAAAAGGGTTGGTAACTTGTAAACAGTTTAATTAATGTACTTTTGCAAT
>LS046183.1:0-14701 GCA_900241095.1 Acartia tonsa
GTGTCCCAGACACTAACCTGACACCTTTTCATCGAAGCTCTACAAAGTGTCCGGAAAAAATGAGCCGTGTGACGTCATTAGATCCAACTCTTTTTAACGGGTTTCCTTTCCTACTTCTCCTCTCATCCCTTATTTTTATGACGTCACACGGCTAGTTTTTTCGGACACTTTGTGGAGCTTCCTCTCCGACGGTATGACGTAGGTAACCAAATTTTACCTGCCATCCGAAAGCTTTCTCCAGGGAAGTGACCAAGGGGGCAAAAACAATAGTACCAGCTCCAGAGCCGCAGGTAGAAATACCTTAAATAACAAGGATGACAGCACACAAAAAAGCTAAACAAAAATATAAAATATTGAATTACATAGATTAATAAAATGCAAAAGTTTGGTAGATGGGTTTAGACATCCCTAAATTATCTTAAGTAACATTTTAGTTTTTTGAAAGTTCAGACTATTTTCTCATGTTTAACCTGCCCAACTAAACAAAAATTCTTGTAAATATGGATTATCTGTTTAGGAAAAGGTTTAGTCATCCAGTTGAATTTTAAAGTTAAAATATAAAGATTTTACTGAGGCTTACACGCGGCTGCCGAGCCCTGAACCTAAATAATACCTGTGACGAGTGACCTTCTCTTCTCGAACCAGTAACCTACAGCAACAACAGCTGGCACGTACATCAGACCCAAGCCAAGCCCACCTGAAAAATGGATATTGGATATACGTGGTTATTATGACAGGGAAAAATTATCATCAATTTAGCTTGTTTATATGGACCTCATTTATTGGTCAGTTCGTTCATTCAGTATGAGGGGATGAAATGCGGTGAAAGGGGGTGGAGGGTGAGATTTCGTAATTTTAGCCAGCTACGAGTATCACTCTGTCAGAGTATATGAAAATCTGGTCAACATCAAAGTAATAATATTTGGATTAATTTAAAAATTAAATTTCTAAATATTAATAACAATGATGAGGATATAGACAAGGACGTCCAAGCCTTTTATTTTGAGGATGGTAACATGAGAGTTTTCAAAGGTTTTGAGGGGGGTAACATAGTGTATTTCTTTTAAATTTTGAAGGAGGTAAAATGAGGGGTTTCAAAGTTTGAGGGTGGGTGAACAAACACCCCCTTACCTCAAGCCTTAGACATCTATGGATATTGGATCTTAAAGAAAATAACAATATATATAAAAAGTCTAGTTGATCATTTCCTTGATTGGACAAAAAGAACAATTTGGAGGAAAAATCCGTTAAAAAAATCCGTCATAGTAAATCTTTTTAAAAAATGCATGAAATATTAATTAATTTCTCCTACTAGCGGCTACGCCCCCTAGAAGCCTCTAGGGGCACTTCAGGTAGGAGGGGGAAAAGTCGACCTCATCCCCTTTTAAATTTGAGTTTCAAAAGTGTAAAAAAAATATTTTTGGAGGAGGGGAGTTAGGACAACCTCCCGAAAAAAAGTTTAAAACCTTCCCAGGACCTATAAGAAGCTTCACTTTAAAGGAGAACAATGGTGGTGCCCTCCCCCAAAATAGTTTTAAACCTTCCCGGGACCTATGAGAATATACCCTGTTAAAGAGAACCCGATCAATTCAGCGGTTAGCGAGATCATTCGGTACAAACAAACACACAAACACACACACAGACACACAAACACACATCCTGTTAATTTATTATAAGGATATAATTCCTAACGTTGTATTGACGATCTAACTTTTCCCAACTAAAGTTGGCCCTGTAATTTATTTATATACTTTGGAAAGTTTATTGTTAGTTAAGTTACTTTATAATTTTGTCTGTCTGTCGGTAATACTAGGGTTGTACGATTTTGACTACCAAAAATTCAGCACATTAAAAATAAATTTGCGAATTCGCCATTTATTCGCGAAAATTAGCGACCCATTCGCAATTTTTTCGGCTGGGTAGGTAATAGAAAATGTAAGTATTTTGATACTCACATCATTTTATTGAGTCGCGTACCTAATGTTTTTTTTAATTACCTCTTGGGGCAAAGCCCCTAAAGGCTAGGGGCGAAGCCGCTAGTATTGTATATAGACTTAATGTACAAAGTTAGGTAGAAAAACTATTGTGAATGTGCGTTTTCTCCAATTAAGTATTACTTTTCTATATCATCAAATTGTTACAATTCTTGTATAAAAGTAACAGGATGTCCGTCTGTCTTTCGCTTAACCGATCTTTGTCTAGTTATTTGCGCCAATAAATTGTTTTCCTGGTTCTAAACATGTCGAACTTTCAGGCTGTTATTGTATCAATAAAAACTTATACACAGTGTCATTATTAGAACGTTGTTACATAGGTTTTTATAAAAGTTATGTCGGTAAAAATGTCGAGCAGAATAGCCTTTTCTAGGGGCTACGTTCCACTAGGGGAAGTATACTCTCCACATTCTAATTTAAGGGGGGAAATTTTTTTCCAGAGTCGATCACTCTTGGGAGAAAGTGTACCCTCCCTACAATAGTTAAAAACCACGCTATAAAGAAAACTTTAATTACTCCTATTGAATTTTGATTGGATGGTTTTAAACTTTTTAATCGATGATTTTTATCTACAGTGGAGGTAATATTTTTTTTGTTTATTTTATCGTCCATTGTCTTTTTCTGACTTTTCTATCGAAAGTCAACATAATGAACCAAGGTTTAAAATGGAAAATATTATGAATGTCTTTAATGTTATTAACTAATTTTCATCTGCTTATGAAAAGCCTATTATGGAAAGCATATTGCATTGGTTTTATATGTAATTATGCTGGGAGGGAGGGGAAATTGCTTAACAACTTTGGGTACTAATATTAGATGTTTCAAAGTTTCAAAACTTTTTAACCAATACTTTTAACCTACAAAAGAGTTATTTTTGTTTATCGTCATTGGTGATGTTAATCAATATATGATCAATAGTCTTTTAGATCTCTGGATTGATATATTGTTTTTAAAGTATGTGTTATGTGATTCTACGCGATTTTGAAACCGCCAAGGATCCTAGGAGATAAGACAATGGACGATAAATTGATGTTTGTTAAGACAAACTTACCCTTATAAAGATTAAAATTATTAGGTGAAAAGTTTGGACACCCCAAGTTTGATGATTTAATTAAAGTACCCAAAGTTTTCAAGCCTACGAATAAGAGAACTTAATAGTAAAACTACGGGTACCAATTAAATTTTCAATGCCATGTCCCCACCCTTCCTAGAATATTTTTTTCTAACCTACAAATTTGTTTTGTCAGCTTGCTGATTCGAGATCTTTAAAGAAGACAATTTCATATACTAAATACGTCTTCACAAATTGTACCTTCAGTATTTTATATTTTACTATTTACTAACAAACTATTTGTATGTTAAAAACTTCTTCTAATCAGAGGGAGGGAAGAGGCATTGGACTGTAAATAACACTGGTCCCCAAAGTTCTTTTATTCCTATTTGTTTGGCTGAAAAACTTCGGGGACTTTATTAAATTTTGGGATCAACTGCAGTTCATGGTAAAATATTGCTGGTAACGAATGCTTCCTGTTTCCTAGCAATTTTACAAGGTTGTTTGAAACCAGAAGTGTCCAAAATTTCCAATGAATTTTATCTAAAGCAGGTATAATTTTGTTTATCATAATTTGGAACGTAAACAACCTTACCCCTTAATATCCCTGCTATTCATACTTTTCAGTGGTATTTTTTCTTGTTATCTTGTTTATTTTTCTAAATTTCTTACAGAAAAATAGGTAAAAACAAGAATGTCAACATTCATAAATCTGCAAAGCCTCGAATCTTATACCAGATTCATCATGTTCTCTAAAAAAGTGAAATTTGTAGCTGGCTAAAATAACAACCCCCCTAAGATACAGCGCAAAATGACGTCGTACGAAATAATAACCAATAAGAAGAGAGTATAAATTTACTATTAGTCAATTACAATGTATACTGGCCTCTCATTTGGAAAACTTTATTTTATGACATCATTTTTTTGGTGACATTTTGCGCTGTGTCTCCCCCTAATCCTCCCCCTTTACACCATCACCTCCCCTTCTACTGGATGAACGAACTGACTAATAAGCGATGTCCATATTATCAACCTAAATTGATATTAATTAATTGACATAAATATCCACGAAAATCTATTGCAAAGCTAATAGAATTCAGATATTATGATAATTAAACATTTTGAACTGGGAAGATGATTAAACTCCCTCCACAGATTATGACGTCATACGATAGAATAGCTAATGAGAGGCCAGTTTACATTGTAACTGACCAATGGTAAAATCCATGCTGTCCTCTCATTGGTTATTTATGGTATGACGTCATCATCTGTTGAGGGACTTTAATCATCTTTTTGAACTAATGACAATTCACTTTTTTTGCAAAATATCAAGGGATCTTAAGGGATAAGACAATGAAAGATAAATTGATGTTCATCCTCATGACAATACAAAAAGTTTATTTTTTAAAAAAGTTCGGCACCTCGTGGCTAAAAAACTGGTTTTAATCTTATAATTGTACATCCAAATCCTCGGAAAGCTGTTTATAATAAGATAAAAGAAATAACTATTATTGAATATTTTAAGTTGATAGGAGGAATCTTATATACTTTACTTTAAAATGTTAGAACAAACGCAAACTGTAGAAAAGCTTCACTCTTGATATGGATAAATAAATGTTTTTCTCACTGACAATATAATAATAGTATTTTTCTTACATTTTCATTTTATTTATTATCAGATATAATCATCTATAATACAAAGTAGAACGATGTCTGTCTGTCTG
Source organism: Acartia tonsa (assembly GCA_900241095.1). NCBI lineage: Eukaryota > Metazoa > Arthropoda > Copepoda > Calanoida > Acartiidae > Acartia > Acartia tonsa. The sequence continues at coordinate 4,770 of LS046183.1, forward strand.
TCTATTTGTTTGTTTGTACCGAAGGATCTCGCTAACCTCTGAACCGATCGGGTTCTCCTTTAATGGATAGCTTCTCATAGGTCCCAGGAAGGTTTATAAATATTTTCACCCCCAACCCCCCCCCCAAAAAAAAATGAAAAATACCTACCTCCCGAAAAAAGTATTTTTTCTTTTTAAAACTAAAATCAAAATAGTGGGCTCGACTAAATCCCCCCCCCCCACAAAAAAATTCTTTTAATTCTAAAATACGAAAAATTAGGTTGATCAAACCTCTTGGGGCCGATAGTAATTGTATATAGAACAAGGATGACAACATGAAATGACAATGAAAGCGAAGCTCATACATTATAAAACAATTAAGAACGTACCAACTTTTAATATATTGGAATTTGACTTTTGGCACTAAACCTTTAAACTTCTAAAAATCGGATTAACAAAAATGTTTATAAATTTTAAATTTGACATGATTCGCTCATAGTATCGAGGAACTCTGAATTCGGAGAGAGAGGGAGGGGAGGGCCCAATGGGCAGAAAAACGACCCAAAGTAAATCCAAGACTTAAATCTAAATGCAAGTACTTCTAAAATACTAGTATCTAAAATTGTGTATCTTTAAAATGGTAAACATATAATAAAGTAATTATAAGGTTGCTTAATGCTACATGAAATTGTAAAATAATAACAAAGTCTGTATAATCCTGACGTAACTTGTAAATCCCCGCTTTCAATATTCTTAAAGCTCTTTGTAGTTTTTATAAAATATGACGTAATACTGGCCAACATTGGTTGATTAAAATATAAACTGGGCTGCCATTTAGTCTGTGCATTGGCCTATCATTAGTCATTTGTGTTGTATGACGCCTTTTTTTATAGGCACTATAAAGAGCTTCATATTCATTAAATGTATTATTTCTAAGCATATTATTTTCTCCTTTGTTTCTCTTAACATGACCATCTATGGAATATAAGAAAGTGTATTATCACCTACACAAAATGCGGTAAATGCTCAAACCGCTAATTATTATATCAACACAAACTGTTTCTATCTCAATTAACTTTACTCTCAATTTAAGAATATAGAGGGGGGGACATTGGACTGTTAAGTACACTAGTACCCGAAATTTTATAACCATGTATCATATTCCTAGGCTCCAAAAATTTAGATACTTTTTTATTGAATTATTAATCATAAGGGTCAAAACTTTTCAACTAATAATTTTAATCTATTAAGGGATAAATGTTCATCATTGGGAATGTACATCAAAACCATCGTCCATTGTCTTATTCCTAAAGATTTCTGCATTATAAAACACTCCTTCTAATCTATTTGCTATTGAGTCTTTCAGCGATTTTAAAACAGGATAACTTGCAAAAGTGATTAAACACTAAGAAAGTTAAAGCTGCAATTTGTCTTATTTAGCAAAGAAGTTTTTTTTCTTTTAATTGAAAAGATTTTTTTATAGAATTTATTTTAATGTTAGAAATAGTCCAATTCGATGCTTAAAATTATCTCTACTTAATTTTTATGTGCCGTTTTTTTGAGTATGATAAAAATGAGTTTTATCTACAACACCATAAGCGAACATGAGGAAGGGGATATTTGGAGTGTAGCTAGAAATTAGGATGGCGAAACTTAAGATTATCCCTACTTCTTTCAATTTTGATGAGACGTTTTTTGAGTATGCTTAAAATGAGTCTTAACTACAACACCGTAGGTAAATATGAGAATGTTTTTTTGGAGTGTGGCTAGAAATTAGGATGGCAAATTTTAAGATAATCCCTACTTATAATTTGATTGTATTTGATAGTGTCAATTTTGATGTGCCATGTTTTTTAGTATGCTTAAATTGAGTATTACCTACAACATCGTAGCTGAATAGGAGGAGGGTACATTTGGAGTGTAGCTTGAAAATAGAATGGCGAAACTCAAGATTATCCCTACTTATATTTGAATGTTTTTATGGTGTCAATTTTGCTGTGGCGATTTTTTATTATGCTAAAAATGAGTCTTACCTACAACACCGTAGCTGAACATGAGGAAGGGGACATTTTTAATGTAGGTAGAAATACGTATGGCAAAACTTAAGATAAACCCTACTTAAAATTGAATGTTTATCAATGGTGTCAATTTTAAAGTGCCGATTTTCAGTGAGCTAAAAATGAGACTTACCTACAACACCGTAGCTGAACATGAGGAAGGGGACATTTGGGAGTAGGTAGAAATTTGGATAGTGAAACTTAAGAATACACCCACTTATTAATTAATAATGGTGTCTATTTTGATGTGCTATTTTTAAGTATGCTAAAAATGAGTCTTACCTACAACACCGTAGCTGAACATGAGGAAGGGGACATTTGGAGAGTAGGTGGAAATAAAGATGGCGAAACTTGAAGTGACTGCTCCCAAGATACATACAACCCTTAAAAGATTAAACATATTTCATTAAAAAAGGTTTTTTTTGGATTTCTATTTTATAATTAGTTGATTAAGAGAGAGGAACAGAGATAGGAGGAGGGAGAGAGAGGGAAAAAGAGAGAGAAAGAAAGGAATAAATTAGAAAATCACAAAACCTTTCTTACTCTCAAATTATCTTTCAAGATTTTGAAAATTTACAAAAGTTTGTTTATGTTACTTTATTCAAATAGTTCCATTTACAGACACATAACATTTTTAGAGGAGCCTCGCTACTTAAAATAAATACCTGGTTCCAAACTTGTTAGTGAGTCCTGAAGCAATAGGGCCAACCAGCATAATTACACCAGCCAATATACTACCAACCTAAAAATAATATATTTGAGTTTGACGTCGGGGAGGTGAAAGGTTCGAGTCTCAGTCTAAATCGTGCCATAATTAGAGACATTAAAAAGTACCTATTGCCGATCTGTCATATGCACGACATTAATAGTTTGAGTAAGAGGAATGCCTTAACCAAAAATAGGCACAACTCATTACCATGCATTAAAATTGTAAAAAAAATGTTGGTTTCAGAAATTGCTCAGTGACCTTATAAAATGCAGGGATCTAAAGGGATAACACAATGGCCGATAATTGATGCATATCCCTAAAGATGATACACAAAATCACCCCTTCTGTAGATTACAATTAGTGGTTTTAACGTATGGACGCTCTACTTAATGACCCAACCAATAAAAATTCAGTATGAGTCCCATGAGTTATTAAGCCAACGATTAAGAAAACGTTATTAAAATACTTAATAAACTTCAACTTCAAACTTTGCATGCTGATTCCTATAACAGTTAGGTACGACTTAGAAAGTGCAGCAACTCTATAATCGTTCCCAGAAAGTCCGTATGTCCATTTAAAACATGCTGATTTTTTTGATTTTTTTGACAACAAATTTTTGAATGTTAAAATTATCCTATTCATTCCTGATTTTATGAATACTGATTCCTATTACAACAAGGTATAGTGATATAAGCGAAGCATCTCTATAATTAAGTCCTAAAAATGTCAGTATGTCCTTAAACAGTAACATGTATTTAATCAGTTTTGCAACAAATTTACTTACAATTTTGTACATATACACTTATATTTAGTTATGACACTCTACAAGTGTTAATGTATGTTTGTCCTAATGCTTTAGAGCTTCGCTATTATAGATGTTGTCATCCTTGTTTTTGTATTTATATACCATGACGGACAGACCAAGAAAGCTGTATACTGCATGTTCTTTAGTAAGATGTAGTAAACACAAGGATGACAACATCCATAAAAGCGAAGCTCTGAAACGGAAGGACAAACGAACATTAAGACTTGTAGAGAACAAAATAAGCTGGATATTAATGCATGAGACTAAACAAAATTGTAAGTAAATTTGTTGCAAAACAACTTAAATACATGATACCTTTTTAGGACATACTTACTTTTTTAGAACTTGATTATAGAGATGCTTCGCTTACAAAACTGTACCTTGTAATAGGAATCACTATGCAAAGTTTGAAATCGATAGGCCAATTCTAACATGCCTAAATTAAATTAATTATGCCTAAAGAACTATCCGTTATGTACAGACGTACGGACTGACCCTAATTACAGAAAAGCCTCGCTTTTAATAATATGTCCCTCATTTTTTAAAATTTCGTATACCCCCAATGATGAAAAACAAAATTACCTTCAATCTTAAAAAATACCCAGAGATCTAAAGGGACAAGACAATGTCTGATAAATTGATGTAAATCCCCAATGATGACACACAAAATTACCCCCTCTGTAAATTAGAATTAGTGGTTGAAACGTTTTAACGCTCAACCTTATGAAATAACCAATCAAAATTCTCAAAGTTTTTAAGCCAACGAATACGAAGGCGTTATTATAAAACTTTGTGGACTAGTGTAATAAACAGCCCATTGTCCTCTCTCTCTCTCTGAAAATCCAAGAAAAACTTAATTTATAATTTTTACAAAAGTTTTTAAGAGATTTTTAAAAATAATTTTGGAAGATTTTTTAAATAATGATTTTAATTCTAATTTTATTCAGATTTTAATTCCGTGTACATATCCTATTATATAAAGTAGTAAGAGTTTTTTTGTCTGTCCCGAAGGATCTCGCTAACCGCTGAACCGATATTGTTCTCCTTTACAGTAAAGCTTCTTATAGGTCCTGGGAAGGTTTTAAACTATTTTTGGGGAGGGTGTCCTCACCTCGCTCCCCCCAGAAATTTCTTTTTACTCTTTTCAAATTTAAAATGGGATTAGATCGACTTTTCCCCTTCCTACCTTAAGTGCCCCTAGAGGCTTCTACGGGGGTGTAGCCGCTAGCTAATGGATATAGGATATACGTGGATATATTGACAGGAGAAAATAAACGTCAGTTTAGGTTGTCAATTTGGATCTCATTTATTGGTTAGTTCGTTCATCCTGTAGGATGAGAAAGGATGGGGTAAAAAGGGGGAGTATCGTTATTCTAGCCAGCGGCGAGTATTACTTTATTAGAGTACATAAAAAACTGATGCAACATCCAAGTAATAATATATCGATTACCTCCGTCGACAATTCCCCCTCCCCCCCTTTTTTATTTCTCTCTCTATACTAGAAAAATAGATATAGTAGATCTAGATGGTCAATCTAGCCCCAAAATCCGTCAAACTTAAAAAGGGAAATTCGGATATAGTCCTTTTTGTTGCAACGCCTCTTAAGGGGCAATTTGTCTTATTTTTACAGTAGTTTTTTATAGGTTAGGTTAAGTAAGGTGATTGCCCCGCAGTAGCTAGAAATAGGAGAAAAGCTACTGTGAAAATACGACGAAACCCGCTACTTCGTTTTCTTTCCATACCCCGTTTTTTTTACAACGAAAATTATGTCCAATACCGCGCAACTGCATTTACGATAAAACACTAGAGGGAGAAAAGGTTAAGTAACTGTATCTCGCAACCACCTTGTGCAACCTTTCTATATTGGGTCATTGAAAATCAACCAACGGTGTTGCTTATATTAACACAGCCAAGTAGCAGAAAATACTTTAGAAGCAAACAAAAGAGGTCTTTGAAAAGGAGGGGAGGTAGTTGTCTGTATATTCATCTATACCATAGATCTGTTTTATATATCTCAAAAAATCTATGAATTTTGAAAGGCTACCAGCTGCTCCAAACGGCTGAACGTACATATCATACCCGCACGCCTTGTTAAGCGGGGCAAAAGAAGGCCTACAAATAATCTGGAATATAGCCAAGATCCAATGATGCACAGGGAAAGCTTAAACGCATAACTTTTTTTGCGCATTGCCAGGAACATTTAAATTGCATTAACATTGCAGATGACTTGCAGTTACATTAACATAACTTTTTTTAGTCTTTTTGAGCACAACCGACAGACAGACGGACATAATAATGTATAGAGTAGATGCACATATATAATAAGAATCTTCACTAAAAATTTCAGCTGTCTATCTACAATAGCAATTGAGAAAATCACATTCCCCCAACGAAAATGTTTTTGTCTTTTACAGCATAACCGACAGACAGACAGACGGACATAATAATGTATAGAGTAGATGCACATATATAATAGGAATCTTCACTAAAAATATCAGGTGTCTATCTTCAATAGCGGCCGAGAAACACATTTCCCCCATAGCGTAACAGACAGTCGCACGGACAAAATAATGCATGGAGTAGATGCACATATATAATAGGAATCTTTTTTGTCTTTCTAAGCATGACCGACAGACAGACGGACAAAATAATGCATAGAGTAGATGCACACAATAATAGGAATCTTCACTAAAAATCTCGGCTATCTATCTTCAATAGCAGCCGGTAAATAACAAATTTTCTTAAACGGACGTAAATACATGCCCCAAATATACAGTAGCTTTGCTTTTTCAAATAAATATTATTTATTAATAAAACTTATTATTTACATAAAATTATAAAATATTTTCAAGGGGGGGGGGGGGGCGAAATATTCGCCCCAAAGCGACAAAATTTATTAAATGCAGGGATCCAAAGGAGTAAGACAATGGACGATAAACTAAAGCCTATTGAAAAACAAAATTACCCCTTATGTAGATTAAAATTAGTGGTTGAAACGTTAAACACTCAACTTAATAAAAAAAACAATCAAAATTCACTAAAGTCCCCAAAGTTGTTAAGCCAACAAATAAGAAAACTTTATTATAAAACTTAAGGGACTAGTGTAATAAACAGCCCATTGTCCCCTTTCTCTTTGATTCAGTTGATAAAATTTACCACCCAATCAAAATTTAACAAAATACCCAAAGTTTTTGAAGAAAAAAAATCAGATCATGTGTTAACAAAACTTTGGGTACCAGTGTAATTTTACCTAAATTTAGACAGGGATCTAAAGGGATAAGACAATGGTTGACTATTTGATGTACATCCCCAATGTTGTGATACACAAAATTCTATTGATATTATATAAAAACAAGGATGAAAAAATCAGTAAGTAAAATTGCTTAACAAGTAAGATACTTAATATTGGATAAAAAAATATAAATTACTTTTTGTGATGTTTTTTTTACATAATTCTTTTAAAATCGAAGCTTTTCTAACTTCAGACAACATGTTAAAATTGTCCTATCAATTTCAAAGTTGATATAATTGATTCCTATAACAGTTAGATACAATTAATTTAGAGTGTCTTACAGAGGGTTGGTGAAAATCAGGGTTTACAATTGAAAAGTCCAGTTTTAACCTGTTAAATCGTGAAAAAAAAAACAGAATTTTCCAAAAAATTTTCACACAGTATAAAAACATTAGAACTTTTCTAGAAAAAAAACTGATTTTTGCTTATAGGTCATCATGTGCTTTGCTGATCTGTTCATCAGTCTGTATGTCATCTTTGATTTGTTCAATATCATCATCTAAGCTGCTGATATCATCTTCCAGTGCAAGAATCTCATTCTCAAGGCCTGTCATGATAATGGATGTATTAATACTTGGATCTTACACCAGATTTTCATGTTCTCTAATAACCTTACAGCTTATACCAATAACTACATTAATTTGGGGAAAAAAACGAAACCTATATGTATTTTTCAGCTGTAGTTAGGGGGCAACACATCGTACAATTGACAACCTCTCTATTTGCCCCCCAAATATTATTTTAAATTTATTTCGCTTTTTGGTTATACCTTATTCCTAATAACCTTACCTAACAGCGCAATGGCGTGATTCACCTGCGATTTTTTAGAGAATCCAAAGCATTATCTGTGTGTAATGGGATGCGATACTCTAACACCCAAGGATATTAGGTTAAAATCCAACAGACATCCAACCCTTTGATTGCACGACTTTTGACAGAGAAGTCCATTGTAATGAACTGTGCCAGCTTATAGGCCAAGGCATTGCATTACCCATACTATTTATGTTGTGCACCTAACATACCCCAATCATCCCATTTTTATCTAAACAATTGGGTTATTAGGTTAAGTAACACCCATCAGACAACCAACCTGGGCCCAAAATTAGACTAAATACCATGCACAGTTAGGATTTCAATATTCGATAAGTTGGTTGTCTGATGGGCATCACTTAGCCTAATGCCTGGGTTTTTGGACAGAAAAAAAGATATTGTGTGTGTGTGTGTAGCCATAGTTTCTTAGTGTTTGGACCTAAGTAGTCATGGAGTAGGACGAGACACTTTTGTATGCTAGCACCAGGGCCAGCTCAAGGTCCACGATCAAGTACAAGTACTTGACCCGCTATCTCAAGGGACCTACTCTTTATTACCTCACCCTGAAATGAGATATTTGGCTACCCTTAGTTATCCTGGGTTGAGTCAAGCTGTATGATTTTATCTTTTTTGCACAATCCCATCTAGTGTCCCTAGAGGCCTCTAGGGGCCGTGACCTCTAGTTCACGTATATTCTACAATAAAAACTTTGGGGGCTAGTGTAATAAACAGCCCAATGTCCTCTCCCTCTAGATCTTCTATAGGATCTGTGAATAGTTATGAATATATTTACATACATCCCCAATGATGATACACAAAATTACCCCTTCTGTAGGGGCAAATCTACGTATATTCTACATCCATTCCTGTGATATCATCTTCAGTAGTTATAAATTCATTGTTGACATCATCACCAAGTTCTTCAACAGTTATTGTTTCACCTTCTTCAGGTGTGGTTTCCTCTACAGGGAATGTGGTTGCATGAAGTGCATTTTAAAAAGTTTGGGCACTTGGAGAGGTTATCTTTTAAAAAAGTTTGGGTACTTGGAAAGTTTATAGTTTAAAAAGTTTTGGTATTTGGAGAGATTATCTATTAAAAAGTTTGGGTACTTGGAAAGGTTATCATTTTAAAAAGTTTGGGTACTTGGAAAGGTTATCTTTAAAAAAGTTTGGGTACTTGGAAAGGTTATATTATTGTTGTTGTAGCATTTTTCCTATTATATAAAGTAGTAATCTTTTTGTCTGTAGGTATTCTCATTTACAGTGAAGCTTCTTATATGTCCAGGGAAGGTTTTTAACTATTTTGGGGGAGGGAATCTTTACACTCCCAATAAAAAATGACTTTCCCCCCCCCCAAAAAAAAAAAATATTTTTTCCTCTTTTCTATTACCGCAATTGCCCCTAGAGACCGTTAGAGGCGTAGCCACAAGTCTATAATGATAGTAGAACTATGTCTGTCTGTCTGTTTTTTTGTTTGTAAGGATTGTTTTGAAAACATTATTTGGGAATTTTAGGGGGATTTGATAACCCACTCCCCGCCACCAAACCTTTGTTAGAAGCTACATTGTAATAGAGATCCATATTGGTTCAGTGGTTAGAGAGATACAGACAGACACTGTTAATTGAATATAAAAAGGTTTTTTTTAGTTTTAAAACCCCCAAAAAACCGTTGTCAGCCATTCTTAAAACTCATCATTGAATCGTATTACAGACAATTTTTCATGAATATTAAAATAGAAATAATAAAATTATTACCTACCACTTTTGATAACCCAGACCTTAAGTCCATTAGGACTGACAAAACTGGTTTTAATCATATATTTTTTTTATCTTAATATCAGTGGAAAGTTGTTAAATTCTGATTGAAATGCATATCATGGAACTAACCCTTGTGCTCGGTATAAATTGATTTTGAATTTGTTGTTGACATTGCATCCAGCTCTTCCTTGGTCATCCTGTCCAATAGATATAGTCAATCTAGATACATACTCTATAAATCAACCAATAGGAAAGAGCCTTATTGTTAGTTGTAAAGTATACAGAGTGTCCAAAGGTTTCAACCACTAATTGTACTCTACTAAAAGGGTAATTTGTCTTATCATCATAGGGTATGTATTTCAATTCATCGTGCATTGTCTTATCCCTTGAGATCCCTGTAACACACACATACACTTACACACACACACACACATACATACACACACACACACACACACACACACACACACACCCACACACACACACACACACACACACACATACACACACAACAAATAACAC
>LS046184.1:0-32493 GCA_900241095.1 Acartia tonsa
ATCTGTAAATCGATTCAGCTGGAGCAAAACCGGTTGGAGGTACAAAAAATTTTACTTAACATGAAATTTAGCCAATGCAATTGCCTACAAAAATGTACTTCGGCATCAACTTGATCCAACCGGTTTTGCTCCAGCTGAAACGATTTACAGATACCTCCAAAAAACCGGTTTTTTATAAAAAAAAATCACGGCCGGTTTTGGCTGGATCTGGCTCAAATTTAGCATGGAGTCATCCTTTGGTATTCCCCACAGTTGATTCTTGACTTGGCAAGATCCCAGAAAAGTGTGGTATATCTACCCTCCCCCCACCTGTACATCCCTCTTATGCCCTCATTATCACCTTATTAGTTCTAAAAGCTTTACTTCTATTGAATATAATCGGCCGTTTTTGCTTTATTGTAATAATTAAAGTTAGTTAATATCATAATGGAGGGATAGAGCAATAAAAGGTTTTAATTTTTTCCCCAAAAAAAGATTACCAGTTACAAAAGGCAAAACTCTAATATCAAAGTTTTTGTTTGTCTTTCTATACGTATACTGTTTATTTAGCCGGTTTCTATGTAATATATAATAAATTATTTATAACTAATCAACAAAGTAGATATCTTACTTTATCAACTTCCTATTTATAAAATAAATTACAGTTTACTGTTCTATTTTAATCCAAGCTATTGTAAACTTTCATTACTGTGCTTAAATTATGAAAACAAATGTTTATTCTAGAGCTGCGCTGCTATCCAAGTTTTCTCTCTACTTCTACACAGTTCTCAGCAAACAGTGTTCAGGTTAATAGATTTATTAGATGGTCAATCAGACACAAAAATCAGTCCAGCTTATAAAGGAAATTGTAACAACCACAATTCAATTTTTAAAATATCTAGCCACATACGATTCTCCAATTGAATCTTTATCTGAAGTAATTGAACTATTTTAAAATGACTTAATAACCTTAATATAAATGAAATGAAAATGACCTGCTTTTTGGATATAGCTTCTAGACTGTTTTAGACTATTTATTTCTAAATTAAGGCCATTATTCTATCAAAACATATTAATGTTTAGGAAATGATATGCGAGGATGGATGGGAAAGCTTCCCTCTGATATTTCAAACAAGTAAGTAAAGGCACTTTACATGAAGGGTCGGTTTAGCAAAATTACCCCTTCTGTAGATTACAATTAGTGATTGAATCGTTTGGACACTTCGAATAAGAAAATTATTTTTAATAAAACTCTGGGGACTAGTGTAATAAATAAGCCCAATGTCCCCTCCCTCCCTGTGTTCTAGTCATTTTATATGAAGGGCGGCTCAGCTGCAAAATGTTAAAAAATGTTCCGCATTGTGTATAATTTGCCGCTGGATATTATAAAGTTTTTGCGACTTTCATCGAATTTGGAAGTAAGAATCAGGACTCGGCAGCCGCGCGTCAGCTGCTTGTAAACCTCAGTGAAATTAGGTACATATATTATAGCTTTTAAATTCAGCTGGATTTCTATACATGTTCTTAAACAGACAGTTCATCTTCTTTTTGCATGCAAGCGGGTATAAATTTGAAGCTTATGAGCTGCCGAGCCCTGGCTGAAATGAAATTACAAAAAATAGTTGGTTGGCAGCTGCAGATTTTAAAAAGATTGAGCAGCTACCTTGCCGAGCCCTTACAAGAGTTAATAAAATTATATTTTTATTTTAGAATCGCAGTGTTTAGCCGAAGATTCGATGCGGCTAATGTTTGTTTGATATTCAATGGAAATAATCTGCCTGGTTTCAAAGGACCTGGATATCATATTCAAGTAAATTTACCCTAATATGTAAATTTGTAAGGGCTTTTTTTGTTTGTACATTAAGATATCGCTAACCAAAGAACGGAACGAGTTCACCTTTTTATTGAAGTTACTAATATATTATGATTCATGAAATAAGAATTAGCATTTTCTTAATAAAAAATACTCTGTTTCAATAAGAATTATTTAAATTTTTTTATTTAATTATCGTTTTTGTGACTCTCTAGTTTGCTGAGCTTTCATTTTTTAGAGATTTTAAGGGACAGCGCATTATAATGGAAAAGTTTGGAAACTACAAGATTTTACCAATAAACATTCCCGTAAATTCTTGTTAAAATGTTAGATACTAGAATATTTACAGTTCAAAGTTTGATTACTAAAATGTACAATATTATAAATAAGGAACTCTGGTGAAACATGACATTTTTAAAATAAGATTTTTTTCATCCCATCAAAGTGTGCATGGATAGATAGATAGTATAGTAGGACAAGGAAGAGTTTTTAAGAAACAGTCTAAAAATATATAAAGCAACATTAGATTCCCAAAATTAGATTGAAATAATTGCTATAATATACATACCAATTTAATTTTGTTAGTCCCTTTCGTGGCAACCCATCTTAAGGGGCGATTCATCGTATTTTTAACAGTAGCTTTTCTCCAATTTCTATCCCCAGCGGGGGGCTCTAACCCTGCGGGGCCAATTGTCTAATCCTGCTGGGCACTCACCTAACCCAATATAATCTAACCTAATCTAAAATAACCTATACAAAGCCATAATAAGATTCCGACGAATCGCCCCTTAAGGGGCGTTGCCACGAAAGGGACTATTCCCTAATTATGTGTTACTAGAAATTGCACCTAAAATAGGCTTTTAGGCAAAGCTTAGTTCTCAGTGATAAAGATACAAGACTAAAGGACAATGAATTAGTGTACATCCTTAATTAAGATAAACAAAATTAACATTTTTTGAGCAATTTTGCTTTTTAGGCAATATTTTTGTCATTCTCTAATATGTATACATAGTTAGATGCAAGATTATTAAATGTGCGTAAATATTCCTATTAATTCTAAATATGCAACATTGTATAATTTTGAACACATTTAGATACATATCAGGAAAGAGGGATCTACACTGAGATTTTTAATGCAAATCATTACCATTTTGTTCATGTGTTCAGTTTCATTTCTGTAGGCTCAAATATATCTGAGATTAGAATCTATGCTAGATGCTAAGATATATCAGTGGTTGGACTCTAGAGGCTAAGATATATCAGGGGTTGGACTTTATAGGCTAAGATATATTTGAGGTTAGAATCTATGCTAGAGGCTAAGATATATCTTAGGGTAGAATATAGAGGCTAAGATATATCAGGGATTGGACTCAAGAGGCTAAGATATATCAGGGTGTTGACTCTAAAGGCTAAGATATATCTTAGGGTAGAATCTAGAGGCTAAGATATATCTTAGGGTAGAATTTAGAGGCAAAGATTTATCAGGGTTGGACTCTAGAGGCGAAGATATATCAGGTTGTTGACTCTAGAGGCTAAGATATATCTTCGGGTAGAATTTAGTGGCAAAGATATATCAGGGGTTGGACTCTAGAGGCTAAGGTATATCAGGGGATGGAGGTTTACCATTACATTAAGATATAGCCATAGACCATAGCCATAATCAATAGGGCTAGGATAAACTTATACCAATTAAAAATCATGAAATTTTTTGCTATTACCTAATATCTATTCATTAAATGACATGAAAAATATGCAGTTACATATTTAGTATTTATATACTAAATTCTAAGAAAATAAACTAATTTTTGACCCAAAGAAAATGTTCTATATTAAAAATAAAATTCACGTTTTGTATTGATGCTTAATTTTCCCTGAATTATGATAATAGCTATTTATTGCATCGTATTATGGACAGCTTTCCGTCGATATTTCTCCTCGGGGCCAACAAAACTGGTTTTAATCTTATAATTTCAATTTTAATATTCATGAAAAATTGTCTGTAATTCGATGCTATACATGATGGTTGAGAACATGTTCTAATTTACAGGTTATCAATCGCTTTTGAAGCTATACTGAAAATAATTTTACTGAAACAGATTAAGATTACTAGTGAAACTGTTTGTACGCTTACTTTATTCAAGCCAATTATGGTTCCTATTTAAGCCCTACAGTTTTTTTGTTCGACGAATTAATGTATAAATGTATAATCCAGACAACTACCCAGCCCAAGTGGTGGGGACCCTTTTCGCCTGAGAGCAAATTGCTTTCTGTTATTTAGAAGAGACTTGGTTTTCTTCATGTTTTTAATTATAAAGACTCAATAAAAAGTCGGGACTGGGTTGGAGTTACCTATAGCCCATGTTCCCTCCAATCTTTTACCGTACTAGCCAACGAATGATAGAAAAATTTAAGGAGGCTCTTTACTGTCTATCATTATCTTTCCTCTGAAGCCATCAATTTCTACTAAGGAAAAATCAAGTAAAGTTCAAAGATGAACAATATGTTTCAATTTCTAATCTAAATTTCTCATGCTTTGTGTTATAGGGGTTCACTTAAAGGTCAATTACCCTGATTTCTAATTAAATCTGCATTTTTCAACTCATTTTGACAGTGTAGTGATTGTATTATGTTTAGCCTGTGATAGATTCTTGATTATTCAGATTCAGAGAAAACTAAGAATTGTTTGGTCATAAAATTGAGTTGGTTTATATTTCAAAAGAAATTTTACCTTAAAGTTTTTTTTAATAAAATATCTTAGTACATTACAAAAAAACTACCTAATCCAGTAATGATTTTATTTTTCAAGTTAAGGCAATTGTAGCATTCATCCAATAATAATATCTTTGCAGAAAAGAATATTTATATTTTGTTCTTTTTTCATTATTGCAATATATGCATAGGAATGATCTAGAGAATAAAGGGATTAATCCTGTTTATTTGGTTAATCAGTAACCCTTAAAAATATTACCCTAAAATGGGACCTTAGATATTATTTTAACCAAGGCAGCCCTGTCATAGTATTTTTTATGCCATTTGATTGTAGACATGATATGATGTTAGATTTGCTAGTTTAAAAGTTAAAAATTGGCAAAGAGAGAGGGGACAATGGGCAGTTTATTACACTAGTTCCCAAAGTTTTTACTAACGCTTTTTTATTCGTTGGCTTTACAACTTTGGGGAATTTAGTGAATTTTGATTGGTTGGTTAATTAATTTGAGGGTTCAAACGTTCCAACCACTAATTTTACGCTAAAAAATGGGAAATTTTGTGTATCATCATTGGGGATGAATACCAATTTATTTGCCATTGTCTTATGCCTTTAGATCCCTGAAAATTGTGGTCATAGGACCCGTTTAAAGTTTCCTGGATACCAGAAGGATCGGGCCTGGAGGATCCTACCTGGAACCTAAAGTTGGCCCGGGTACTATATAATTGTTTCAATTGTAGACAGACTGACAGACATGCATACTTAACATTCTAATACTTTTATAGGTATAGGGATTGAAACAAAATATTCATTATAATTGACCTACCAAAAACTAGTTATAAATAGAAATATATTATTTGAAGGGTTGTTAATATTGTATGCATAATCATGTTAAATTAATAAATAATAATAACGTCAAGTTTGATAACAATTTTGCATTTTCCTCATAGATCAAACATGGGTAGAAATACAACTACAATATAAAGATTTTGATTAAGATTTTAGAGCCAGTTTTATAGAAATAGAATTTAAGATTACTATTTTGTCCATCTAAAAGAGGTAATAGACATTAAAATTTGTATGGGATTTGTCCCATTATCTTTGACAATATCATTTTTGTAATACCATATTTCAAAAGAAATTTATCTTTTTTCGTATTCATTCAAATCCGGTGGATAGGAACCGGTTCTCATCCATACGAAAAAAACTATGTCTAGCATCGTACTATATCCGCGGATAGCTGTTTATAATAGGATGCCAGAAATAACTATTTTTTAAGACAAATGCACTTCTAAGGGTTGTAATCGTCCTTATTTTGATGAAGTAACTAAATTAATTTACACTCATTGTGAAAAATTACTTGCACAGTATTTTTTGTTTTAAAAACTAGCCTCTCAGGCTTAAAAGATCAGTGACAAACATATATAAAGTTTTCCTATAATCTGCAATCAAAAATAGGTAATTTTTTAGATTAATTGAAAATCCTTGCTTGTTCTTTTACTAATTATCATATACTGTGAACCGTTCTTTAAAAAAAAACTGTACAGATATTGTTGTAAAATTTGCAGGGAGGGGTGGGACATAGGACTGTAAAACAAACTGGTCCCCAAAGTTTTATAAACACTGTGCTGTACATTCTCTCAATTGTTAGCTAAAAATCTTTGGGGATTTAAATAAATCTTGATTGTGGTGTACTAATTAAGAATGTCTAAACGTTTCCACTATTAATTTTAATCTATAACTTGTGTAATTTTATTTCCAGTATAGCTTCGAAGCCGCTGGATTAGAACCGTTTTCAAGCCATACTAAATAATCATTATCATATTATAGACAATTTTTCGTAAATAAAAAGATATAAATTTTTCTTTTAGTATCTTGTAGATAGCCCGGGCCTTCGATCCTTCGGGGCTTACAAAACTGGAATTAATTTTACAATTTACTATCAGTAGAAAGCTGTATATGCGACGCATAACTTTACTCTTATTTTGGGGTGTACATAACTTATCATCCATGGTACTATCTCCAAAGATCCCTGAAAAATTTGTATAAATTCTAGGAAACAGAGTTGTGTACATTCCATATACTAAATTTTCCTGAATTTTTAAGGTCACCATAATACAAGATGATGATGTTGATTCTGTACACTCATTCTTTTGTTTTGCAATTAGTAGGAAGCTGAGTTTTTGTTGTCAAGAGGAATTTCTAACATAAAAAGTTAAAACGTTTAATCCTATAAATACACAAAATAATTATTTTAAAAAAACAGCAGCTAGAGGCTATAATTCGAAGTGGTAGGGAAAGACAAATAGCATAAAACTATTCCAAGAATCAAATTTAAAAATTAAATAGTTTCCTAAAAGGAGGACTCAATCGGTTCAGTACTAATCTTAGGCTACAGACATAAAATATCTTGATATTTTATATAATACTAGCGGCTACGCCCCTAGAGGACTCTAGGGGCACTTGAGGAGGGGAGAGTCGAATTTGATTTTAAAAGAAAAATTGATTTTAAAAATTTTATGGGGGGAGAAGTTCTCTTGGTAGGGTGGTGGTACCCTCCTCCAAAATAGTTATAAACCTTCCTGGGACCTATGTGAAGCTACCCTGTTAAGGAGAACCCAATCGGTTCAGCGGTTAGCGAGATCCTTCGGTACAGACACACAGACAAACACACATCCTGTTACTTTATAATAAGGATTATGCGTAAAATTCTGATTAGAATTAACAAAAAAAAGAAATTTCGCGGTATGTTTTTTTTTTGCACTTTAATGCATCAAAAAAGACTATAATAGCCCTCTGTTGGTTATGAACACTTACTATTAAATCACCTAGCGTCATCTAAGAGGTGGGGGGGGAGAGAGGTTAGTCGATCCTTTCCCATTTTCAATTTAATTTCTTTTTTGATGGAAGTCATTTTTTCTAGGGGCGATTTCTCTTGAGGGGATGGTGGTAACCTCCCCTAAATAATTAAAAACCTTTCCAGGACACATGAGAAGCTACATTTTGAAGGAGAATCATATCGGTTCAGTGGTTAGCGAGATCCCTCGGTACACACACACAGACATTCTGCTACTTTTATAAAAGTATTTTATACATCATTACACAATTCATTTAAATTAGGGTTGGGCCGAATATCCGGTTGATTTATAATACCATGTATCTGGCCAACGTTCAAAATCCGGCAAATAACCAGGACATCCCGCATTAAAATTAGCCGGATTACCGATATCCGAATAGTTTCAATATCCGGTATCCGGTCGAATATTGAAAATGGCCGGATATCCGGCCCAACCCTAATTTAAATAGATGAAAACTGTACATACCTGTCAATTTATAAATGATTTACATAGTTAAGCATTTCATTTGTGACAAATCATTAAAATCGGTCAGTTGAATTTGAGTTGCCGATTGTGTACACAGTTTCCTCGGTGTTTCATCATCCTATCTCAATATTTACTACTAGATAAAAACAACAATCTTTACTTAAAATTTTAATTTTTCAAATTTAGATTTTTTAAGTTTGAAGCTTTTTTAGCTAGAAGTAAATATTGATATAGGATGAGGGTGCTATGTACACAATCGGAAACTAGAATTCAGCTGACCTTAAAATCAGACAAAGGGTGTTCTTTTTTAAAAATTATCTTCTTTCATAATTCCGACCTTGATCAAAATAACGGATTGCGTTTTGGCAAACTAGAAAGCACTTTATATCAATTATTAGATCATATCTAATAAGTTGGGGGATTTTTCCATGAAGTATATTTTAAAAGTTTAGACAAAGACCGTTTGCGAATAGCATGTTTTTTACTAATTAAATATACATCGTGGAAATATCCTTCTAAAATTAAATTATATTATGTAACAATTAGGGTTGGGCCGGATATCCAGTTTGGCCGGTTATCCGGCCGGACATCCAGCCATTTTCAATATCCGGCCGGATACCGGATATTAAAACTATCCGGTTACAGGATATTCGGCTGATTTTTGACGCCGGATATCGGGTTATCCAGCTGGATATCCGGCAATTTGGCGGATATCGAACTTTGGCCAGATATCCGGCCGAAACCGGATATCCGGCATTAGAAATCAGCCGGATATCTGGTATCCGGTATCCGACCAAAAAAGTATCCGGCCCAACCCTAGTAACAATTTAAAAAAAACATAATTGTCTTTCAAAAAATATTTTTTTCTACATTAGTTAAGGAAGGGTAAATGAGATTATTTCTTATTTTTATCCAGAATAGTTCCGAATCAATTTAATTTCTGGTGCATTAAAATCGGTTCTGAGCTATCAGAAAAATCTCATTTACCATCCCCCCTAAGAATATTTTGATTGATATATAGTAATAGTATAGGTATACTGCATGGATCCATATGATTTTGTAGACAGCTTGCTAAATATATCAATAGTTTAGCTTTTAAAAAAGATATATATAAGATTTAGAAAGTCAAACTTAAAAAGGAATTCATAGCAGACAAACCTATTTTGTTTACCCAATCTATGCTTTATCCTTAAGAAAGGGAGGAGTATGTTGCACTAAAAATCCGTAAAAGTTATCAGTTTTATTATTTTTAAGCCTTAAAACTCACACCTTTACGGATTTTTAGCGCAACCTACTCCTCCCTTTTGTTTATTTAAAGCTGACTCAATATGAGAATAGAATGAAAAAATTACTCCCTTTTAACCAATAATATAGCCGGATTAACTTCCGCTTAATTAGAACCAGTTATTAGTCATACCTACAGAAAAATCATGTTTCGCATCATACTAAAAAAATTTCCACATATAAAGGGTGAGCAAAAAAAAAATGCGTAGATTTTAAAGATTCAAATTGCGCGGCTTGTATTAATAGTATAAAAATGTTACGCTTACCGTTAGAACCGCTATGAAGTGTATTTTTTGAAAATATAAGAACGATTCCTCTGCTGCATATAGTTAGGGAGCTACGTGGTAAAATGTCCCAACTGACTTAAAACTTGACTTGCGAGTAAAATTTGGAACGTTTTACCACCTAGCTCCTATATTATTTGTAGCACAGGCACCGTTTTTATATTTCCAAAAAATAGAGTTCATAACGGTTCTAACGGTATGCGTAACATTTTTCTACTATTAACACAAGCCGCGCAATTTGAATTTTAAAAATCTACGCAGTTATTTTTGCACACACTATTCTCTAAAATTTAGTAATATACTCGCAAGTCAAGTTTTACGTCAATTGGGACATTTTAACGCGTAGCTCCTTACCAATGCGTAGCACAGGAATCGTTTTTATATTTCCAAAAAATACAGTTCATAGCGGATCTAACGGTATGCATAACATTTTTCTACTATTAACACAAGCCGCGCAATTTGAACTTTAAAAATTTACGCATTTTTTTGCTCACCCTTTAGTAGCAGCGTTGTGGAGTCGGAGCCGGTTCATTTTTATCAAATATTGAACTTTTAAAACCTTCAAAAGTCAAAAATAGACCTGGCAAATATTATGATGAGTTTTTCTTGATTTTAGGTCGGATCCGGAGCCGCACCTAAATCAATCGGCTCCGCCACGCTGGCTAGTAGACTTAGTTGCTTATTTCTAGCTCATTTTTTGGGGAGAACTTTTTTTCTTGGTGGGAGGGGGAAGGGAGTGTCTCAAACCCTTCGCACAATAGCCTAATTTCTTGCTTTGACCATTCCCTGGAAATTCTCAGTCCAACCATTTAAGATATTTTTCATATCATTTTACACCCAACTAAATACTTTGTAGAATAGGATAAGCGAGGTAATCAAATTAAAGACGTAGGTTTATTCTATGGTACAATGTCCGTAGTTGTAAAATTATTTATTTATTTCAGGATTTAGTTGGTCTGCGACATCCGAGCTTAGAGTTGATGAAAAGATACAAAGTTGTTTATGGAAGTGTAGGTCCAGCGCAGATAGAAAAACTTCACAGAACAATTAGGGAGGTGAAGAGCACAGTACCTGACCTAGATCTCGAACAGTTATTTTCTATAACACCCGATAATGATGAATATTTTGGATCAAAAATCAAGCTGTCATTTAACCCCCAGCTTCCTAATGAATCAGAGTTGAGTTATCTCAAGAATTTACTTGATAAAAGTAAAAAGCCAGACCCATTGGGCAAAGATATTACCTTGAGCTACGATGTTCTGGAGGCCCAGAATCGGGAAAGAAAATCAGCTGAACAGGCAAGTAGACATTTTTTTACTTGTGCAGCTGCTTTGTAATTAGGATTGTCTGATTGTTTGAATGAATGCGAAGCCTACACTCGACTCAGTTTCACATGCGAAACCTTCAGTATCATAATCATTTTATTTTACTCATGAGGTTTTTATTTGATAAATACAAAATGCCTATTAGTTTTCTCATTTTTCGTAGTTTATTTTTTATTCGCGCTTGGACAAAATTTATGTTCAATTTTTATTTCTTAATACCTTAACCTTTGAAATCAATCGAATCAATGATTTAGTCTTTTCTTTGTTATTTGTGTAAAATTTAAAAATTAGTGAAGTTTTTAAATTAGGATTCCGCTGGAAGCGCCGGTATCAGTTGGCTAGAGAACACAATTCAGGTGTTTTTTTATATTAGATAAATAAAAAACTTAGCTTTTCGATTGTCTTCCAGTCTCTATGTATCTGGAGTCAAAGTTAATATAAAGTTGATACTAACTATATTATATTCAAATTCTTTGTAGACATTTTATGGAGACGAGCTGCCCATGGGTGGAATGTCTCACATGGAGTTTGCAGTCACAATTATGGAGAAACTTGGCACGGACAAATCCTCGGAGGAACTTCAGACAGAGTTGTTTGACTTGTGTGGCTTTGACAGATTTGATATGATTGGAGCTATTCTCGAGAAAAGAAAACAGCTGGTTAAATCATTTAAGGTAATGAAATAAAAGTATATATTAATAGGGACTGTTAACGAATCTTTAAAAAAAGATGGTTAAAAAGAACAAACGGGCTGAGCCAACTTTTTCTTGACAACTTTCAGGGGTGTATACTGTATATTCTACACAAAATTCATTTATTTCCCCTGAGGCTGCTACAAAATTTTTATTTTTTTCCCCTCCTAGTTTTTTTCCACCTAGGTGGGGGGAAATGGAAAAAATGTTTTAGTTCTCTTGATTTTTACATTTTTTCCCCACAAAAATACACAGAAAGCTCACAGCTACAGGAAAAACACATGTAAAATCAATTTTTTAACTTAAAAGATCATTGAAAAAATTATTTTATCTATTTTTCTTTTTAGGATAATTTGAATGTGATGAAATCTGAGATGGCATTAGCAGCCGCCAGCCAAATGGCGGCACAGGCCATGGTTGCCACACCAATAGTCCCTGGACAGGTCATTACATACATACTTCAATTTCTTATATTTTCTTTACTTAAACCTACTTTTTGGTCTAAAGATAATATTTTGTTAAGAACCTAAACCAAATTTACTTTTTTAAGGTTTCAATTCATAGCGAAGAAGAATTAAATATCATGAAACAAATAAGAAAAGAGGAGAAGAAATTGAACAAAGTAAGTACCTAGCATATTTTCTTATGAAATAAATATACCTAAACCCTTTATAAGATTCGTGTATTAGGTACTTTTTATTAATCCCCTCCTGTTATTGTTAATAATTTTATTAGAAAAGAACTAACCTGTTTTTTTTTGTTTTTTATTGTTAAATGGAATTATATAAAAAAGGATGGGGTAATTATTTGATTTATTTCGTATATCATAACATAAATATAAACAAATATATAGATATGTATTTATTACTCCCCTCCCTGATTATTTAATTATAAGTCATCAACATTAGGTATAAACAACTGTGCCTCGTTATTCCTGTTTTTATAAAGCTTTAAATAAAGTATTAGTTATTCACAATCACCCCTCCATCGTATAATAACTATTTGTGAATTTTAACGTATGTTTTAGTTTCTGAATAAAGTTCAAATAGACGAGGAAGCAGAAGAAGGTTTTGTTTTTAATCCAAAGGAATTTTTTTTACAAAACCAAATAGATACCTATCTAACAAATACGATTAAATATCCGACCAGATTAAATTTAACTGAGGCAGAATAATTAAGGTTCTTTATTTCTTTAAATGATTGTTTTGTAAAAATAATTATATCAAAGGAGCTTCGAATGAAAAGACAAGAAGCATTGGCTTCAGCCATGAACCGTCCTCTGCTAAAGGACCGAGAAGAGGCTAGAGAGATGGCCGGACCAGAGGTCAATTACCCCTACGTCTTTGACAGCTTGGCCAAGGCCAAAATGTCTTCTGGTTACATTCAGGGCACCAAGATGAATTTGCCCGCTGGGTTTGAAAGAACTGATAACAAAAAGTATGAAGAGGTGACTGTCCCTGCCTCAACTAAAACAGATGTAAACTCCATAGGACCTGCAAAATTGAGACCGATTTCTTCTTTAGATGAAATCGGTCAGCTGGCATTTAAGGGCATGAAAAGTCTTAATCGAATTCAGAGTATTGTTTATAATTCCGCCTATACAACAAGTGAGAATATGTTAGTTTGTGCGCCAACGGGAGCCGGCAAAACCAACGTTGCCATGCTTTGTATAGTACAAGCCATTAAACAACACATTGAAAATGGAGTCATCAAAAAGGATAAATTTAAGATTGTATATGTAGCTCCCATGAAGGCTCTGGCTGCCGAAATGGCGGAAGGATTTGGAAAACGCCTTGCCCCTCTAGGGCTAACTGTGAGAGAGCTGACTGGTGACATGCAGCTGACCAAGATGGAAATAACGCAGACACAAATGATCATAACCACCCCTGAGAAGTGGGATGTGGTGACTAGAAAGACTGGAGATGTTGCGCTCGTTCAGTTGGTCAGGCTTCTTATTATTGATGAGGTAAGTCACATAACCTTTGTTTATAGTAAGTTCTTAATATCTTCATTACCGTTATTTTTTTGCAGTAATATATATATTTACATATTGTTGGGAGGTGATATTGGTATGAAGTCTGTTTTCATCTAGGTATACAGATTATAGAATTGTAATTTAGTCCTTCAGCACTTACCGAATTTTACTATAATTACCAAGTGCTTGCTGAAGTACATTTTACAATTACCTCTCGGTGACAAGGTACGCTTAAAGTTTTAGACCTCCCTGAGTCCCTATGCACCTTCAATCACACTCTGCGCCTTAGGATTGTGTTGTTAAGCGCCCGATGGTATTTGGGTTACCCATCCGCCGAATACTAAAATTTTAGTCACACGCCTTTTGTCTGGTGGACTTAACGGTTTATTATAATGAGTTGTGCCTGTTTATGGGTCAAGGCATTCATCGTAGATTCGTTCACCATACATACCCAAAAGCAAGCCAATTATGCTAATGCTGCGTTTATTTAAAGTAACAATGTCTTCTAGGTCCATCTTTTGCATGGCGACAGAGGTCCTGTAGTCGAGAGTATTGTGGCCAGAACCCTGAGACAGGTAGAATCCAGCCAGACTGTCATCCGAGTAGTAGGCTTGTCAGCTACGCTACCAAATTACTTGGACGTGGCTAAATTTCTGAGGGTCAATCCATACACAGGTAAGATTAATTCTGGTTTGTTGTATTTTATATTTATTTTAGTATTAACGATTGCTATTGAGCTATGATTTAAATTTACAGGTCTGTTCTTCTTTGATGGCAGATTTCGTCCAGTACCTTTGGGTCAAACCTTTATTGGTGTGAAGGCTGTGAATGCTGGACGTCAACGTCAAGATATGGACGAGATTTGCTATGATAAAGTTCTGGAAATGGTTAAACAGGGACGATATATTTAACTTTTTTATCAGGAGGTTTCCCCTCAATATTCCTTTAATGGTGCGTTCGCGTCGTGCACGGCAACTCTCTCCCCCTTTTTTAGAAATGAATTGAAGAATATGTTGTAGTTATTTTCTTATGTGTATCATATGCGGGGGTCCATACCCTGCTGGGCTACCCAGTACCCAATATACGCTGGCTTATAGTAGTTACACAAACGAAAACTAACCCTCCCCCATGAGTTCAATTTTGTTAGAAATTAAAGGGTGGGTACTCAACTAGGCACTTGAAGGAAAACGCCCATTTAACATAGAATATGTAACTTTGGTTGGGTTTATTCAAGGATTTGTACCAAGATACCCTGAAAAGTACATAACTCACCTACATACATTATGATACTTGGTATTACAAGATAAAATATTTATTATGGTATTTAACCAAAAACGTATAAGTATTATAGTTATTTTTGCTCTTTTTGATAAAAATTGCCCTCATTCTTTATTAAAAGATAAGAGATTAAATTATTGTTATCCTAGGGACATCAAGTTATGATTTTTGTACACGCCAGAAATGCTACTGGTAAAACGGCGTTGACTATGAAAGAGATGGCGCAGTTGAATGGAGAATCAGGATTTTTTGAGCCAGACGCGGGTAATTCTAATGAGATGAAACAGGCCAAGGTTGTAATGCAGAGATCCAGGAATAGACAACTGCAAGAACTCTTTCCTGCTGGCTTTGGTGAGTTCAATTATTTTAAAGGATGGGCAAAAATAATCTTCCTGTTTTTTTATTCAAATTGTGCATGAAATGCATACCTAGTTACAAATTCCAAATTTCTAGTCTTTGTATTTCTAAAGAATTTTATAAAAGCGTACATTTGTTGTAGTATTTTACTATTTTTAAGATTTAATTGAAAAGTATCACAGATTTGATATTTCAAACGATTTTCTCTTTTTTTTGTAGATTTAGGGATGGCAATTTTTGGACCGGATTCGGATTCTGGATTCCGGATTCTAGCAATATTTTAAAAGGCTTTTAAAAAAATAAATTAATGGATTAAAATATACCGGGTACTGGGAAGAATCTAAAGCTGCGTTTTTTCATATTTTCTGGTGTAGGTGGGGAGAGATGGGGGGGGGGTGACCTTTTCCTTTAAAGAGGGGGAGTTGAAAGATAAAACTTAAGATTATTAGCCTAACAATTAAGAATCCGAAAATTGGCCAAAAATTGGACGATTCCGGATTCCCTAGTAGATATAGAAAATAAAAATTCCGCTAATTTTAGGTATTCATCATGCTGGAATGTTACGGTCTGACAGAAACCTCGTTGAGAAATATTTCTCGCAAGGCCTAATCAAAGTACTCTGCTGTACAGCAACTCTTGCGTGGGGAGTCAACTTACCTGCACATGCAGTCATCATCAAGGGAACAGAAATTTACGACGCGAAGCATGGTTCATTTGTGGATGTTGGTATTCTTGATGTTCTGCAGATTTTTGGACGTGCTGGCAGGCCACAGTTTGACAAATCTGGACATGGTACAATCATAACAAGTCATGACAAGCTTGCTCACTATCTTTCATTGTTAACTAATCAGTTTCCAATTGAAAGTAACTTTATTGGCCACATGACAGATAATCTAAATGCTGAAATATCTCTTGGTACAGTAACAAACATGGAAGAAGCAGTAACCTGGCTAAGTTATTCATTTTTGTTTGTGCGCATGCGCAGAAATCCACAAGTTTATGGCATCAAGTATCAGGAGCTTAAGGATGATCCTACTCTAGAGAGCAAGCGTAGGGAGATAGTAACGGATGCTGCACGTAGGCTTGATAAAGCAAGGATGATCAGATTTGATGAGTCGAACGGTTACTTTAGTTCAACAGATTTAGGTCGTACAGCCAGCCATTTCTATATCAAGTACGATACTGTTGAAATATTTAACGAGATCATGACCAACTGCATGAATGAAGGTGAGATTTTGGCCATGATCAGCCAGGCGCAGGAGTTTGAACAGCTCAAG
Source organism: Acartia tonsa (assembly GCA_900241095.1). Lineage (NCBI taxonomy): Eukaryota > Metazoa > Arthropoda > Copepoda > Calanoida > Acartiidae > Acartia > Acartia tonsa. The sequence goes on from LS046184.1 coordinate 16,295, forward strand.
GTTCGTGAGGACGAGATGGATGAACTTGAAGATGCTGTGCATGACAACTGTGAACTACCTGTCAGGGGAGGCAAAGAGAATGTCCACGGAAAGGTTAATATTCTTCTACAGACGCATATATCACGCGGACGTATGCACAGCTTTTCTTTAATATCAGACATGACGTACATCAACCAGAATGCTTCTAGAATTGCCAGGGCACTGTTTGAAATTGTTCTTCATAAGAACTTGCCATTGTTGTCGGGTCGTATGTTAAGATTTGCCAAAACTATTGAAAAGCAAATGTGGGACTTTGAGCATCCTCTAAAGCAACATCCTCTATTAAAACCCGAACTGGCTGCTAAACTCGAAAACAGAAATGTGACTCTGGAACGTCTTAGAGAAATGGAGCCGTCGGAGATAGGACATTTGATTCATCACGTAAGCATGGGAAATTTTATCAAACGTTCAGCTGAGGAGATTCCTCTTCTTGATATCGAAGTCGGCATTCAACCTATCACAAGAACTGTTTTGCGTGTAAGGTTGATGGTAACGGCCAACTTTAGATGGAACGACAAAGTGCACGGAAAAACATCTGAGCCATTCTATATTTGGGTGGAGGATCCTGAAAGTGATCATATGTACCATAATGAATATTTTATGATCACCAGAAAACAGGTTATGACCAAGGAACCACAAGAGATTTGCTTTACTATACCCATTTTTGAACCATTGCCCACTCAATATTACGTGCGGGCAATATCTGACCGGTGGATTGGATCAGAAACAACTTCGGCCATATCCTTCCAGCACTTGATCCTGCCTGAACGTCATCCACCGCACACAGACCTGTTGGATCTACAGCCGCTCCCAGTATCAGCCCTTAAAAATCCGCTGTTTGAGAAGATGTACAAATTCAGTCATTTTAACCCTATCCAGACGCAAGTCTTTCACACGCTCTACCATTCAGATAGCAATGTATTGTTGGGTGCACCAACTGGATCCGGTAAAACTATCGCTGCTGAGCTAGCAATGATGAGAGTTTTTAAATCTGACAATCACAACGCAAAGGTTGTATATATTGCCCCTTTGAAAGCTCTGGTCAGGGAACGTATCAACGACTGGCGAGTAAAGCTGGCTCCTATTGGGAAAGAAGTTGTAGAGCTTACAGGTGACGTTACACCCGACGCCAAAGCAATTGCAAGAGCAAATGTTATTATCACAACCCCAGAGAAGTGGGACGGTGTCTCTAGATCTTGGCAGACAAGAAATTTTGTGCGCAATGTATCTTTAATAGTTATTGATGAGATACATCTCTTGGGAGAAGATCGTGGTCCGGTAAGTAGTATTAGTATTGACTCAATTTCACTTTCCATGTAAGGCTTCGTTAAAATTATCATTAACAGATGTTACTCTGAAACATTAAGTCATTAACTTTTGTTTCGTAAGTTTAGAAGAAGAAGTGCCTTCAATTTAATTAAATCAAATATCTAAAGCATATTTTCATCTTTTTTTTGTATACCTAGTCAATATTAATAATAAAGTTTAGGTTCAATATTGAAAATTTATACAAAAGCAAAACAATAGGTATATTTGTTGACTTATAATTGTATCAGGTGTTAGAAGTGATAGTTTCAAGAACAAACTTCATCTCATCTCACACGGAACAAAACATCCGAATCATTGGTCTTTCTACAGCTCTAGCTAACGCCAAAGATTTGGCCAACTGGTTGGGTATAGGTCAGATGGGACTATTCAACTTCCGGCCATCTGTACGACCTGTACCATTGGAGTGTCATATAGCTGGGTTTCCAGGAAAGCATTATTGTCCCAGGATGGGTACCATGAACAAGCCAGCTTTCCAGGCAATCAAACAGCACAGCCCAACCAAGCCATCATTGATATTTGTTTCTTCCAGGTATGATCATAGTTAGATAAAATATTCAGAAGATATTAGAATGAACTTGCGCTAATATTCAGGATTCTGTACCTATATTGAAGCATAAGCATACAAAATTTAAGTATTAAATTTGATAATAGAAGCAAACACTGTTTGCATTTTATAGTGATAATTTATTATAATATTGATAACAAAATATAATTTTTTGTAATAGACGACAAACTCGAATAACAGCCCTGGACCTGATAGCCTTCCTGGCTGGTGAGGAAAATCCAAAACAATGGCTACACATGCCAGAACAGGTAACAAAAGGGGTGTTTCCATGCAGTGGATTTAAACTTTGAATAAAAAAATAAACAAAAAAAACTTTACTACTTTATAGAAATAATTTATTATCAGGATATTGATGCTATCTGCGCAACAATTAAAGATCAGAATTTGAAGCTAACCCTGGCATTTGGTATTGGTATACATCATGCAGGTATCAAATTATATCCTTAATAATATTATTAAAAGAGAATAGTTCAATTAAAATAATTTGATCTAAAAACTCAGTATATTTTTTATCTTAAATGATTAGGACTATGTGCAAAATATTTTAATCATTATTTACTTTTTGAAAAATGTACATGGTATTTTTCATCTCGTGATAAAAAGTCATGGAACGAGCCACTTAAGCTATTTATACAGTAATATGTCAAATCAAATACAGATCGATGATAACAAGTTCTTTTAAAAACGTTTTCAGGTTTAGTAGAACGTGATAGAAAAACGGTTGAGGAGCTTTACATCAGCATGAAGATTCAAGTTATGATAGCTACGGCAACCGTGGCCTGGGGTGTCAACTTCCCCACACATTTGGTTATAGTGAAGGGTACTGAGTTCTATGATGGAAAACTTAAGAGATATGTTGATATGCCCATTACTGATGTGGTAAGTTTTTTAATTCGCGATTTTTATGTAGGTATATAATTTGCTTATAAGCAATTTAAAAAAAAATCTGCAACAAAAAACTTTGGACTTCTAAAAATAGCATCATATAATCCTAAAACTTTTTTCCTTGGAACGAATTCTGTTAGTTCAGTTGATTAATAGTTCTTTACTATTTAGCTTCAAATGATTGGTCGCGCTGGACGTCCCCAGTACGATGATCAAGGCGTAGCTGTTGTTCTTGTTCATGATGTAAAGAAAGGTTTCTACAAGAAGTTCCTCTATGAACCTTTCCCAGTGGAGTCCAGTTTACTGGGCGTGCTAGCAGACCATCTAAATGCTGAAATAGTGGCCGGTACTATTACAACCCGCCAGGATGCTATTGAGTACATGACATGGACCTATTTTTTCCGGCGACTAGTCCAGAACCCGTCATATTATGGGATGGAGGGTCTGGAGGCGGAGGATGTCAACAGTTTTCTTACAGGTTATTATGCTTTACATAAATTTGTTATGATTGTAGTTTTTGAGTCTGATTTTATTACGAGTTTAATGTTTAAAATATTCATAACTTAAAGTTTTTTTGGTTTCACTCATAACACATAATAAATTGGCATAATCCAATGCATTAATATTTTTCATATCAGGTATTGTTGGGAAATGCCTGGACGAATTGGAAATGTCGTACTGTATAGAATCCGACGAAGATGGTCGGACCATTTATTCAACAGTGCTGGGAAGGATTGCCAGTTACTATTACCTGGCACATCAAACTGTCCAACATTTCCAGGATAACTTGTCACCCAACATGTCAACTGCCGATGCTATCCAAATGTTGGTTGATGCTTCGGAGTTTGAAACCCTACCTGTCCGCCACAATGAAGATATTTTGAACACTGAATTGGCTAAATCTTGTCCTAATGAGGTTAACCAGTACACCATGGACTCGCCGCATACAAAAGCCAACCTGCTGTTGCAGGCACATATGTCCAGGGCCCAGCTGCCCTGCACTGATTACCTCACAGACACAAAGTCTGTGATGGACAATGCCATGCGTGTCATCCAGGCCATGATAGATGTGTGTGCTGAACAAGGTTGGCTGGCGGCCACATTGAGAATTATCACATTACTGCAACAAATAGTTCAGGCTAGGTGGGATACAGACAATGGTTTCCTTGTGTTGCCTCATATTGAGCCGCACATGGTTTATATATTCAGTCAGTTACAAGCCAGCTGTATTCCAGAGTTGCTCTACTCTCTTAAAGGTGAGTATGAAAAACTGGCCAAGGTTTTGCGAGCAGAGCTGGATGAACAAGAAATTGAAGATGTGTGGGCTGCTCTCCGTAGAATGCCTATTTTAGATGTTCAAATTTCTATTCAGGGACAAGAAATTATGAAAGGTAAGGAGCCGCCAAGAGATTCAAACAAATGGATACATGTAAAAACTGGCACTGAAGTTTCCATAGATTTAACCCTCAAGCGACTCAACAAACCTGGAAGGGAAGGAACTAAAGTATTTGCTCCCAAATATCCTAAACCCAAAGACGAAGGTTGGATGATTCTCATTGGTGAGAGGGAGAACAAAGAAATGTGTGCTCTCAAACGACTTTCATCAATCAGGGGTGCAACTCGCCATAGTTTGACTATTGTACCTGAACGGCCAGGTAGATGTATCTACACAGTGTATGTGATGAGTGACAGTTACCTGGGGCTTGACCAACAGTATGATCTTTATCTAGAGGCAGAGGGAGAATATGTCAACGAAGAGGATGAAATTTATTATAGTGATGAGGAAATGCCTGAAATTCGGGACAATACTGTGGCCAGCGCCATCACTGGTTCTAGGGTTGATGATGACTTTGACAATACTAGCTCTACTCATAAATATTTAGACTGGAGCGAAGAAGTGGAAGACCATATTGCTTCATGGGAATAGATAAAAGAAAAAGTTTACTCCATTTTTTCAGAATGTTGATTGCCCAACTTTTTATTTTTTAATTTAATTTTGTTCAAATTCATATGTAGGTAAATTCTTAATATCAGCATTTTTCCGTGATAAAGTTTTTCTGTCCTAATGTTTTCGCAGTCATCAAATTGCCATTTTTATACAATGCAGTCAGATTTAAAATATATACCTAAATGTTTATGTTTGTATACTTTTGTTATCTGTAGTGATCTAAGGGAACGTTTTATAAAGAAGTTTTGTCAAATATTTAGGACAAATTATGTATTTTAACATATCAAAATTAGCGCGATCCCTGTAAATAAGGAGACTTTGAAAGTATAGGTAGAGTATCAGATAATTGATGAAATATTTGTTAGAAATGTTCTCTTGCAATGTTGTAATTAAATGTGATGTTATCTTCTGTGATCATTTGAAATGTGCGTGGATCAGATTTATAATTCTGAGAGCCGTTATTTTTATACATTAATCTTTGATAAATAGTACATCCTATTTGTTAATACCTGATAAGTTTTCGTTTTTCAGGTGAAAAAATGTCTCGGTATTATAAAGAAACTGGTAATTCTGAGGAAAAAAATGGTATAAAAAATGACCCTATAGTAAAGGTGTACAATGTTACATCTAAAGATCTTAAACATGTAAAAAGGACAGGATTCAACACAGTTAAGAGCGAAGGAATAGATTATAATGATAGAAAGCGCAAGAAAGAAAAACCTGATCCTTTTCCTGGTCGCAAACCTATCGACAAAAAAAAGTTTAAATCGCATTCAAGAGGTCACAAAGCCGACATAAACTCAATAAAAAGTAGAATAAAGCAGAAAGAGACGCAGCGTCAAGAGGAAATCCTTGAGTTTGCTGCTGAGCAGGCTGTACGAGCTGAGATATTGCTGCCAGAAGAGGCTGGTTACTTGGAAACAGATGATTATCAGGTACATATTTTTGTTTGTTTGCAAAAGCCCCTAAGTTCACCAATTGTCTAGATATCCTTTTTCCTAAAGTAATTTTAATGTATTTCTAGGACATGATTTACTTCTAAGTAATCTAATAAGAAATCAGCTTATTTTAATATTGATAACATTATTTGTTTTAGGAAACCTCAAAAGTGACCCAGATAGAAATAAGACGGGCTGTTGAACCAGAAACTGCAGCTAAATCATTTGACCTGAGACTTGATCAGTTTGGTCCTTACACAATTGATTATACAAGGTAGGATCATTACAGATTTATGTTATTTTTTTAGGATTATGCTCTAAATTAAAAACTTAAATTATTTTACATGTTTTACACCAGATAATTTCAGGAATGATATTTAGATTGAAAAATATTTATGATTACTTACATGGATAAAATACTAACTACAAATGAATTTTGATTAGAAATGGAAAATATTTACTGATTGGTGGAAGGCGGGGCCACCTAGCTGCATTTGATTGGACCAGCAAGGAGCTTCTCTGTGAAATAAATGCCATGGAATCTGTCCACAGTGTCAAGTGGTTACACACTGAGAAAATGTTCGCAGTTGCACAAAAGAAATGGACCTATGTGTACGATGACCAGGCAAAGAAAATATAAAATTTTTTAAAAATTTAATGATCTCATAATTAGGAACAACTCATAAGAAACATCACTGTAAGCTCAAATGCCAATTTTATTCTCTAGCAAACTGAATTTAAATGGTTACCTAAATTTTGTGAAAATGACAAATCAATTTTGCCTACAGTTCGCGATGGCATCTTATTTTGATATACTGCAGGACTAAGTCTTATATTATGTACTAAGAGCCCAAGTAACCAAAATTCTTTTGCCTAAACTAATAAAGAGGGTTCACTCCCTTTCCAGCTTTTTCTTTTTAAACTATGTGATCCTAAAACATATTCCTTCCAACATTTGGGAAATCAAAAGTTAAGGTAAAATAAGTTATTATATTTTCTCATGGTACAGGGCACAGAAATACATTGCGTGAAGAGAATGGACAACATACTACAACTCGAATATTTGCCATACCATTTTCTGTTGGCAGGTTCCAGCGAGACGGGCACACTAACATGGCTAGATGTCTCCGTGGGCAAGATAGTGAAGAGTACATTTACGAAGCAAGGAAGACTGGGGGTGATGTGTCAGAATCCAGCAAACGCTGTACTATGCTTGGGTCACAGTAATGGAACAGTCAGCATGTGGACGCCTAACATTCAGGTAGAATTAGAAAGCATTTTTTTTTCTGTTTGTGTCGAGTAATTTATGTATGTATGAAGAGTAGTATAAAATATAAGATTTTAGTATGATATTTTTCATTATTTTTCATTATTTTTCGTTTGTTAGCCCATAGTTAGGTTAGGTTATATTGGGTACAAGATAGGGACACTGCAGGTATAGGCCCTACACAGGGGTTAGGAATACAGAAAAATATCTCCCTCCGGGGGGGGGGGGTATATCAATGCTCAAAAGGCTTTTTGTGTGAATAAACGTTATTCTATTATTCAGGAGCCTGCTGTCAAAGTATTTGCCCTTGGAGGGCAAGTGCGTGGAATAACTGTGGATAGATCTGGCACCTACATGGCCACCTCCAATGTCAGTGGAATAATAAGAATTTGGGACATCAGAAATTTAAAAGTGTTACATGAATATAAGGTAAACTTTTAAGTTTGATATTTTAACACAGATTATTATTTTGTTCTTGACTTGTTTTTCAGGAGTTATTTATTTTTTTAGAGATTTCTTAAATATAATGTTTTCTACATTTAGAAAACATCCTAGAAACTAAAAATTCATTTTTAGCTTCATGTAAACAGGTTTAAGAAGCAAAATTATATTTTTACCGATTTCTTTATTTGCTTTATATATCCATTTACTAACATCAAAGGTTTAAAAAGTCAACTTTTTTGTTGATTTCAACGGATCTTGTTTATACCTTTCTAGAAGCAAAGCTGCTCAGTAATTTACTTAAACTTGTATCTGTTAGTCACTCAGTAACGCTATACGGGAAATGTGATTTTCCTACCTGTTAGTTCAAAATATTCAGCTTATTTTTTTTATGAAGGTTTTCTTTACCAATGAGCATCCAGCAAGTAATTTACTTTGTCCGTCAGTCTCTGTCAGTCATGCCAAAAAATATATATATTAAAAAATATGAATAAGTACCTATATGATAATATGAGCGAAAGATTTCAAGATTCTTGGGTTTACCAAATGCTCTTTAAATATCATTGTCCGTATTCCAATCCTTGATTTTTTGTGCTTCACTACTTATGGATGTTGTCATCCTTGTTAATTAAGTATATATTTGTAAAGCTATATAATAAATGAATTTTTAGCTTTCTAGTATGTGTCTAAATGTACACGGCACCGTGATATACCGGATCTACCTATACATAAATTATCAACCTCTTTTAAACTTTCTTTTTATACAGTTGAATTATGGAGCCGACAAAATAGAGTTCAGTCAGAGAAATCTGTTGGGAGTATCCTCCAGAAACGTGGTAGAAGTTTACAAGGATCCAACCCGAGGGGATATCACAGCACCCTACATGATGCACGAGGTCTCCAAGGAGATAGCACAAATGCACTTCTGCCCATACGAAGACGTCATGGGAATTGGTCATGGAGCTGGCTTCACATCTATTCTTGTACCTGGATGCGGAGAACCGAACTTTGACTCGCTGGAAGCAAATCCTTACCAGACCGCCAAACAGAGGAGGGAGGCTGAAGTACAGATGTTGTTGGATAAGGTGAAGCTTTTTTATTTCCTAATCATATATGATATTATAAAGTAGCACAGCTGTGAACCACTATTAACACAAGTTACTTTAAACAATACTTTAAAATCTTTTTTTGTTAACATTGTATTTATTAGAAGATTTTTAAAAATACAATAGGTATAACAGTTACATTTATTTTGTTTTTCGTCTTTTTCAATACTGCGCTACAAATGAATATTATGTTCCTCATTACTCATTTATTTTAAAACTGCATTTCAATTAATCAGGTGCCTTATGAGCTGATAACAGTTGATGATCTTGCTCTGACCAGTGTGGACGCCAATCAATTACAGACCAAACTGGAGGAACACAACAGAACTTTGTACAAGAAACCGAGGGATATCAACTTTGACACCCGTAAGAAGAGCAAGGGAGCCAAGAAACACAAGATCAGTAGGTTGATCATAGAACAAGCTCGGGTGGCTCAACGCAAGATTGAATTGGGTAAGTTATAAATTAGGGATGGCAATCCGTCAAATTTTTAGACCGGATTCCAAAATTGACTAAAAATTTAACGGATTCCGGATCCCGGATTCGGATACGGATTGCCAACCCTATTATAAATATAAACTAAACTATGCATTAATTCCATTGAAAATATTTAACGAGTTTAAGTTAGTTTTTTTTTAATTTTATTTTTTTATGAGTATGTATTTAGGTATAAAGTTGTGTTTATCGCCATTGATAAAAAAAATCATTACACAACTATACAATATATGAATTTAAATCGTATCATAAATTTAAAAAACAAAATCTATAATTTCGGATTTATTTAATGAAGGGAAACTTGAAGGCATTTCTTTGCAGTAAAGTTCTATAATATGATAAATTCACTGTTGTGAAAAAGTAATCTTCTTCTTAATTAATTTTAAAATATATATCGGGTGAACATGGCACATACATTTTTGTAGGTACATGAAAGCTGAAATAAATATTACCGTACCACTTTTAACAATCTTGTTATTTCAGCCATAGAAGAACCAAGAGCTCGTAAGGAGAAGACAACAATAGTGTACGAAAACGCTCTGGACAGATTCCGACCAAGCAAAAGTTAATATTTTTTTACTCAGATACTTATATTATTTTCAGAAGAATGAGACTAATAACAAATGGTGATAATGTAAATAGTTTAAAGCTCCAGCTGGCTGCGGAGATTGCTGGACAAAAATTAGATGTTCATGATGCCAGAAAAAATGGTAAGTTTAACATAGTTTGGTCAAAGTTTTGTATTAAAGATCATAATTAATTTAGAAAGATTTTAATATCTAATCAACAGGTGTAATTTAATAGTAATATATTGTATGTATTATATTTTATCTGAAGTAGTGTTTTCCTTACTTTTTATAGATATGGAATTATTTTCTACAATTTTAGTTATTGTAGAAAAATTCTTAAACGAAATATTTTGTATTTTAGGCAACCCATCCGGTTATAGGAATATTTATCCTGTACTGGAGGTTGATGGATCAAAGTTTGTCCTCCCCAACCCAGCGGTCATTCTTATCCTTCAGCTCAGCAATAAACTTTCAGATAAAGGTAGTTTCGTGCTTGTTACAGAACAAGCATTGATTTTAATTTAACAATGTCTACGAAGAAAGGGGGGTGGAACGTTGAACTTGATAGGAATCGTCAAGAGTAAAGACAATAGGTACATAAAAACAAGTAAACCTATTCTCCAATGATGATAATAAAGAATACCACGACTGTACCTATTTCATTTGCCAAAAAGTTTGGACTTAAACCAAGATTTAATAAATGTCCTATTAAATTAATTGTCCTATTATAAAACCCCCAACAAACATAATTTTGCCTTTGGAAACGTGTTGAAATTAATTGTATAAGACTAATTTAACCCTGCCTCTCTGGCCTTTTAAATCTAATGATTATTTAGATTTGATTGGCTATGAGAAGTTATTGGCTTGGGAATCTAGTCAGCTGTACCCATTATGCCATTCGTATCTGCAGGTAATCATACATACCTAAATAACTTTAAAATATGTATTAATTAAAATTAATCTGTTATTGGGTATTTTTGCTTGGCGAATATTTCCTCTTTATGTTTTATATGGTGTAATCGTTATTTCTCCTTTTAACCTATTTTTGAAAGGTATATAAAAAATATACTCATTTATTCTCATTTTAGCTCTGCAGTATAATTCTACAGGTTTCAGAGTATATTTTTTATATACCTTTCAAAAATAGGTTAAAAACAGTTTAATGCAAACACCCCAAACCGATTATGTTATTTTTAAATCAATAAAAAAAGATTATAACGTACAACTGGTACATTATTTAATAGTAATTTTTGTATAAATATTTGTAGTCTGCTTTGTTGAATAAGACCCCAGACAACTCAGTCAAGACACAAATATTTTCTGCTCTTCAACAGTTAGGTAATATCATTATTTATTTTCATGAATTTAAAAATGATTGGTTTAATAATTTGGACATTAATTGTTATTATAAAGTCTAAGCATTTCTGACTTCTCAAACTTTTCCTAATGCATTTAATATGTCCTACTTTGAAATCATCTTATTCTATTTGCATTTCATAGAAAACCGCGGGAATTATTTAATTTATAAAGTAATCGCAACTCTAAATAGTATATTTTCAGATTTTTGTGCCCTCCTATCTTATATATTTAATAGCTTATATCATCTTTTTTCCCATAAAAATTTAGGTTCTTTGAGTGGAGGATACATTAGTGGATCAAGCCTTTCTGTTTTGGATATATTAGTTTGGTCGGATATTTTTCCTTTAGCTACAGAAAAAACAATCAGGAATTCAATTTATTTGAAAAAGGAATTTTGTCTTCGTTACAATTTATTAAGAGGAAAGTAGGTTGCGGGTAAAATCCGCAAAGGATGTGAGTTTTAAGTTAAAAACAGTAATAGAACGATAAAAATTTATGTTAACTTGAAAAAAAAATTTTGTCTAGTTTTTTCATTAAGAAATACACATATTTAGTGAATATTATCGTTCTACTACTATTTTTAAGCCTTAAAACACACACCTTTACGGATTTTACCCGCAACCTACTTTTCCTTTTATCCTGCACTATAAAGTGGTGTGATGTGTATGTCCAATAAGATCTCGTAAACCGGACTGATCATTACATGATTTTAAAGATGAAGGGTAGGCTTTAAGCAACCAAAAAAATACTCTCTTCTCTCCCCAAAACAAATAAAATTTTGGAGAGGGGGCCTCTATCTTTGATACCAAAGATCAGCAGCTAAATACGTTCATATGTCTAAACAGTGCAATTTGTACATTATTAATTTTACCACTATCACGACCATTGCTAGACTGTTTCCTATACGCTAATTATCTTTAAATGACTATTGAATACGAATAGAAAAGAACTAAGCGAGAAGGTTCCCTCTGTCGCTGCCTGGTTTCAAAAGCTGGAATCGGTACCAAGCTTCAAAGCCTGCGCCGCTAAATTTGGCCAAGGAGTGGCGGACTTTAAGGAGTGTTCAACTTCTATGGTCGCCTTCCAGAAGCCTCAGGCAGTCGCTGGTGGGGCAGCTGAACCTGCAGTCGCTGTGGCAGCTGCTGAAGTGAAGGCAAAAGAAAACCCGGTGACACCCAAAGAAGTTGAAAAAGCTAAAGCCTCGTGGAAACCAAATGCAGGGGCGAATACTTAAAATCTTATCCTGCCTTAAAGAGGCTGTAAAGTAACTTAATTAAAACTTGTATAGAAAGCAGTTTTAGAAAGGTATAGAGAATAAAACATTGGAATAAATAAGTATTGTGTATTCAGGCCAGATAAAGACCAAGGTTGAATCACCTGTATTGCCAGAGAAGGGAAAACGTAATATTATGATCACATCCGCCTTGCCTTATGTCAACAATGTTCCTCATCTAGGAATGGATATATTAACTTTGCAGTATTTTATTACAGCAAAATCTTTTTTCAAAAGTATTAGGATATGTGTCTGTCTGTTTATAGCGTAAGATCTCCTTTAAAATGAAGCTTATTATAGGTCATGAAAGGTTTATAACTTTTTGGGGGGAATGTCCCTACACTCTACCAAGAAAGTTTAGCCTAATATTTTAGATCGCTTTATGTTATTGGTTCTTTGAAAAAATTAAATACCATATTTAAATTTCTTAAATGTCCATTTATGAAGGTAACATTGTTGGTTGTGTATTATCAGCTGACGTGTACGCCAGGTTTGCCAGATTACGCGGGTACAACACCCTCTTCATCTGTGGTACTGACGAGTATGGCACCTCCACAGAGACCAAAGCTGTTGAGGAAGGCCTGACTCCCAGACAAATCTGTGATAAATACAACGCACTGCACACAGAAATTTATGAGTGGTTTAAGATTAGTTTTGACAAGTTTGGACGTACTACTACAGAGGCACAAACCAAAATTTCCCAGGTAAAAATATTCAACTTCCACGGGAGATTTATTTTATATAGATATATTATCTAAATATCCAGAGTCCATATTGCATAAATAATGAATTATTTTCCATTATTTTAGGAGATTTTCTGGGATCTGCATAATACTGGACATACATCAGAAGCAAGTGTGGAGCAGCTATTCTGCGGAAACTGCGACAGGTTCTTAGCCGACAGATTTGTGGAAGGACAGTGTCCTTTGTGCGGGTTTGATGACGCCCGTGGGGATCAATGCGATGCCTGTGGCAAGCTTATTAACGCGGTTGAGTTAAAGTCTCCCCGTTGTAAACTGTGCAGCAAGTCACCCAGCATTAGGACAAGTAAACATTTGTTCATAGATCTCCCTAAAATTGAGTCAAGACTTAATACATGGCTGAATGAATCCTCAGAAAAATGGACTAACAATGCCAGAGTTATTGCCAAGTCCTGGTTGAAAGGAGGCCTTCAGCCCAGGTGCATCACAAGAGACTTGAAATGGGGCACACCTGTGCCCCTGGAGGGTTACGAGAACAAAGTATTTTACGTCTGGTTCGACGCTCCCATTGGCTACATTAGCATCACAGCAGAGTACACGCCAGAGTGGCGACAATGGTGGCAGAACAAGGACCAGGTCGAGTACTGGCAGTTCATGGCGAAGGACAATGTTCCCTTCCACAGTGTCGTCTTCCCATCGACCCTGCTGGGCACGGGCAAGCCATGGACTCTGGTCAACAAGCTCATGTCCACCGAGTATTTGAACTACGAGGACTCCAAGTTTTCCAAGTCGCGCGGTATTGGTGTGTTTGGTAATGATGCTAAGGATACTGGAATTGTTGCGGATGTTTGGAGGTGAGATTATAGAATATTTAAAATCTTACATAGCGTAGAAATAAAAACAATATTGTGCCTAAGTAGGTAGTGCAAATACAAATAACAGTAAGTATACCAAGTTACAGTAAAACATATAAATGTTAAGATATTCAGTAAATGTGTAACTAATTGGCAAGAATGTTCCAAATATAAATGACCATAATGCTGCAGGCGTGTCTTTTACGGTCCCGTCGGAGGAATTAAATTTCCCGTCTTTTAAAGAAAACAACCATGACTGTCAGACTGCCTTTTCAGCAGGTTTTAGGCTATTTTTATATTTTTCACCATATCTTCAGTGTATATGGTTCGATTTTCCTAATTTTTAAGTTAAGGATATTAAAATTAGGTTTTTGGCTATTTTTATATGTTTTACATATTTCCCCATATCTTTGTTTTTTTATCCAATTTTCAAACTTTTATGGGATATTAGTATCAAAATAATTTTTCCCATTGTTATGAGCATCTTTTATGTATTTTACTTTGACCATCGTCATCATACAAAATAAAACATGGTTTTGTGTTTATTTTATCCAATAAATCTATTCTTGATTTTTTATAAAGACTCTTTAATCTACTTGTACGTATTCCCATCTACGATTTTTGTGCTTTGCTACTTATGGATGTTGTCATCTTTGAACTTCACTGTAATTTTAAGATGATTTATTTATTGTGAAACGAAAATTGCTGATATCGCAATTATAGAATATTTTTTTAAAAATTGTCCTAGGCATTTTAAGTTTCAAAAATAACAGGTATTTAAAACTTTTTGCTGATTTGACAAAATTTAGTTTAGAACATATTCTAAAAATATGGGTTTTAGTAACCACAACTATATTTTTGTTTATCAAACAAAAAGGGGGTGGGGATATATTCAGTCATTCTGTAATCAAGGTATGGAATGCAACTAGTAACAAAATATAAATCACCTCACATAGCAGAAGTAGGAACCATTTTTAACGTCTTTAGTAATGACGCGGTGTTGGGCCGAGATTAGAACCTATCAACTCCCCGACGACGAGCGGATGCGCTACGTGTTTAGCCAACATCAAAATATAAAAAAACTCTTGTCCGAACAATTCAAAACATCATAACAAGGATGACCCCATCCATAATTAACAAAGCATAAAAATCAAGAAATGCCAATGGACTAAAGGACAAAGTAAGTTAAAGAGTAGATGTTCAAAGAACAAAAAATAGAGAAAATATACAAAAAAAATTAAAAGAAAATCACGAAACCTTTAAATATGAGCTTTATGTCTTCTCAAGCATGACACATATAAAAAAAAATACACACTTATATTTATTCCCACTAGTTAGAACACTTTTGAACAAACAATATTAATATTTGTTCACTTATATTTGGCTATAAGTGTTAATATAATAAAGCATTGATAATGTAAAAAAAACAATTTGGTGCTTTTCCCCAAAATACCTTTCGTGCACTGACCTCCCTCACTCCCAATTGATAACTGATTTAAAGTAAGATGAGGGGAGTCTTGTTTTTTTTCCTTTATCCTATCCCCTGCACTAAGCCTGCAGGGCCATTAATATCTGACCTAACTTTAACAAATGAAAATCTACCCTCCTCCTTCTTTTCAATTTATTTTAAGAATAAAGGAATAGAGGGTTCTGTACACAATTTGGCACTTTGAGGGAATTTTGAGTAGCAAATCTACTTTACGCGTAGTCCAAATTTTTGGTTATGAATTTGAAATATTTCTGTTTATCTTTTACCAGTTTTTACCTCCAATTCTTTATTGTCTCTTTTTTGCTTGTCAGGTGGAAATGTGAAATGAAAGATAAAAAAATAATAACCTAGGCAATTTCTTATCTTGCTTTTTATAATAAGGAAATATCAAATATTTTATTATTACTCGCAAATTTGTAGAAACACCATCATGTTGGGTTAAATTGGTTTTGCTGAGTGTTATACAAACACAAGGTAGCTGATTCTTATAATAACAACCACATTTTTAATTAATATCACCGGTTATCTATCAGAAACGCAATATAAAAGTATTCAAACAAGGATGACAACATCCATAAAAAGGAAGGCCTGAAAAGGTAGGGTAAACGAACATTAAAGCTTGAAGAGTGTCAGAATCAAATAAGCAGAATATTAATGCATACCTAAGTCTAAATAAAATTGCAAGTGGATTTGTTCCAAAACTTTTTAAATACAGGATAATGTTTAAGGACATACTTACATTTATAGGACTTGATTTTAGAGATGTTTCGCATGTATTATCAGCATGTTAATTTTTTTCATCAAAAATACTAAATTGGGGAAGATGAAACATTACTTTAAAGAAAAAGCCATAGGTATCTATTGTTAGGGTAAAGCGGGGCGATCTCGGTTTTGAGGTGAAGTCGGTATTTTTTTGACCACCTTCATTAAATGACATTTTT
>LS046185.1:7835-17913 GCA_900241095.1 Acartia tonsa
TTATATTCTCTCTCAAACGTATATTTCTCTCTCTCTCTCTGATGCGTATATAATGTTTTTGCAATATTATAATTAATCCCAAAATTTGAATTTCTGCTGGACCAAAACCAGTTAGAATTACAAATTTTTTTAGAACACATGAAATTTAGCAAATTTAATTGCTAAAATAAAAGTATTTTTAAGTCATCTTTATTTAACGACTCCTTTATCCCTTAAATGTCCATTAAAACCGCGAGAACGGCAAAAATCGTTAAAAATCACGCCAACGGCGGCAAATAATGGCGAAACGGTTCGCCAGAGGCAAATGATGCATAAGTCAAGAAAGATCCGCCTTAAAAAGTTTGAAAATATTGCAGAGATGACTTTGGGCTCTAAAATGACTCCTTCCCCCTCTAACGAAGGAAAATTTGAAATTAACAAGAACGAAATTGTTCAAACCATGCAATGTAAAATGCTCAATTACTCAAAAACGGCCGGGAGGCCCCAGGTTGTGAAAACTGTTTTATACACAATACATGTTGCATATTAATATTATTATTGCAAAACCCGGGGCCTCCTGGCCGTTTTTGGGTAAAATGGAGAAAACTGATTTTTTGGGGTTAAAAATCTTAATATTTTTGGTGAAATTTTCTCACAAAATGTCAATGTACACCACCAAAAAAATATTTTTTAAATTTTTTCTTAAATTAGACATTGGTACAGGTATCTGAAAAGTACCTTAATCAAAAATTATTTGCATAAGCTGAACATAAATGTATTTTTTGTTGCTTTGAAAAAATTGTGTAAAAAAAATCTGGAAAATCATCAAAACTGAAAAGAAATTTTTCACTAGGTACCTTTTTTAAAAATGGCATAAATCCGCCAAAAATTAATATTTTTAAAAAATTTCTTTTCTAGCTGTCTACTTAGTCTTACAGCTATTATTAATTCCTAGGATAGATAAAAGTCGATTTTAAATTTTTTGGATGTCCCAATTTTTTTAAAAGATCCCACTGTGCGCTCTAATTGGTTGAATGATGTGCGACACTTAAGCTTCTCCAATCAGAGCGCAGATAGTTTTCAATCCACCAATCACAGATGTCAAAATTAATTAACTTAAATTGTATTTCCGCTTTTAAAAAACGAATTTTATAAAAAAAATCCTGAAAATTTGATTTCAAATCTTCCTCTAACATTTCTTTCCAACTTATATATCTTAGTGCTGAGCTCTAAAATACTACCAAAAATAGTGGCGGTCCATCCATATGGCAGCTGGGTAACAGCTGCAGCTCAGCTGGGAGCGGCCAAGAGTAGAATTGGTAAATAGGGCTTGTGATGTGTCAAGGGGTAGGTTTTTATGGGTGCTAAGCCAAAAATACTAACAAAAATAGTGGCCGCCCTTCCATTTTGCAGCTAGGGAACAGTTGCAGGTGTACAGTAAGCCATTGTTTAAGACTCAGCTATATGCACTTTTTGGGACAATTGAAGGATAACCAAATATTGAATATTAGCAGCTGGGTAACAGCTGCAGCTCAACTGGAAGCGGCCAAGAATAGAATAAGTAGATAGGGCTTGTGACGTGTCTAGAGGTAGGTTTTATGGGTGCTGAGCTTAAAAATACTACCAAAAATAGTGGCCGCTTATCCATATGGCAGCTGGGTAACAGCTGCAGCTCAGCTGGGAGCAGCCAAGAGTAGAATGAGTAGATAGGGCTTGTCACATGCTATATCTAACACATATACTTTTAGCTGTTGATAACTGTATTCAGCCGTTTTTTGGTAGTTTTCAGCTGTTATAACAGTGAAATCTAAAAATTAAAAAGTGTTCTTATTAATATGTCCATGAAATAAAGTAATACCTAATGTTAATTGGAAGAAGTTTAATTCTACTGAAATAATCAATTTTTTTGATATCCTTTAAGTCCAAAAAAACGTTTAACAGCTGAGCTGTGGCCATTACCCAGCTGCCATATGGATGGGCTGGCATTATTTTTGTTAGTATTTTTGAGCTCAGCACCCATAAAAACCTACCCCTAGACATGTCACATGCTATATCTACAACATATACTTTAGGCTGTTAAAAACTGTTTCAGCCGTTTTTAGCTAAAATCTAAAAATTTAAAAAGTGTTCTTAGTATTATGTCCATGAAATAAAGTTATAATGTTAATTGGGAGAAGTTTAATTCTGCTGAAAAAATCAATTTTTTGATATCCTTATAAGTCCCAAAAAAACGGCTAACAGCTGAGCTGTGGCCATAACCAAGCTGCCATATGGATAGGACGACATTAATTTAGGTAGTATTATTGAGCTCAGCACCCATTAAAACCTACCCCTAGACACGTCACAAACCCTACCTACTCATTCTTCTCTTGGCCTCTCCCAGCTGAGCTGCGGCCGTTACCCAGCTGCCATATGGATGGGCCGCCACTGTTTTTACTAGTATTTTTGACCCATAAAAACCTAGCCCTAGACATGTCACAAGCCCTATCTACTCTTCATTCTCTTGACCGCTCCCAGCCGTTTTTCAGCCGGTTCTAGCCATTTAGCAGCTGGTACTAGAAATTTAAAAAATTGTTATTGCTATCATTTACCATGAATTAAACCAAAAAAATGTTTTAAAAAGTTGATTTCTACGTAATTAATGATGAATTTGCCCTGAAAATAGGCAAAAAACGGCAAAACGGCTGAGCTGCCAGCAGCCAGCCGATACTTTTCCAACTTTTTGTTCGATTTAGGTAAAATAGACCTATCAAGTATTACTCTTGCAAAATTTCTTGTTGAAAAAAATTCTAGCCATTTGATATACCTAGAAACAAATAAAGTATATTGTGGTTAATAAAAATTCAAATTCAGGACTTTTTGGTGCAATATTTTTATTATTGGCAAAACTGTTTCGAATTAAGTTAAAGGGAGTGTGTATACAAAAATTCTCATCTGTTTATCAATCCTTATCATTTTCTAGGCACCTTTCACAATACTGATCAACCAAAAACGTCCTATTAACAAAAATATCGAGGATTTAAGCCTTGATTTTGCGGTATTTTGGGAGGGAAAAAAAGAAAAAAGGTTAAAACAATTTATTTACTGTTAAGGAGTTATTTTATGACATAAAATTGCCAATTCAACAATAATACAAAGTAGAAATGATGTCTTTCCGTACGTCCCATAAGATCTCGGCAACCACTGAACCGTTTTAGTTTTAGTTTTTTTTGTGATTTTCTCAGGCTAAGAACGAGATACTTTAAAAATTTCAAAAATTCCTCAATGCCTATTCAGGGAGCACCATGAAGCCAAAGTTCTGATGCAATTATTTTTTGACCCCCATAAGAGGAACCTCAAAATATTTGTCCAAAATGGTTAAAATTTTTACATAAGTGTTTTTTCACTAAAAGGCATAATAATTGCTACTGCACTACTTGAATTTCAAAAAAAAGCCGAGGAAAAAATACTCTACTATACATTGTTTAAAGCAACGATTAAGTTAAAAGTAGGCTTAAATGTTAGGAAAAACTGTAACTATGTCAAAAACTTTAGTTTTATCTAGAGAAGTAAAAAAAGATAATTAACTGCACATTTATCTACTCCAGAAAAATGTCTTAATACCAGTCTCTAAACAAAAGAGGAAAAAAAGGGGGGCGGTGGGGGGGGGGGCGTAATGACATCAAACGTTACCAGTGAGCAAAATGGTCTAAATATTCAGCTAGATTCTTAAAACTTGGTAGGTACATAAGCCTAGTCCTATAGGGGACATTCGCTGTTATGTTTTTCGCGGTTTTTAATTTTTAGGTTAGGTAAGAAAACCGTGGGGAAACGGGATTTTTATGCCTTTTTGGTCTATTTTGATGAATAAACTTCTTTTTATTGTTTTTTCTCAAGTTTTTCATTGAATACACTATTTCAATTCATTAGGACATTATTTAAGATAATTCAGCAAGTTGGGAACTGAAACTCAAAAAAACTGTACTTGGATATGAGACAAAATTATTTGAAATATGGTAAAACAAACGAAATATCTTTTTATGCCTAAAAACCATCCTAAATTATTGAAGATAATATAAACAATTGATAGTGTATCAAAAAGAAAAGTTCCTTTAGACCTTAAATAATACAAAATTAATTTTTTTTTCATTTTGACAATTAGATACTAATTTTGTTCTAAACTGCGCAATTTTCAGAGTTAAAACATGATTAATCCATTAATCTCTGCTGAAAAAATTGGGCTCTTCCCTTCTGGGAATATACCTACTGGTCCTCTGGTGGTTTTAAGCTATTCTCTTGGGGGTTGGGACACCCTAACCCCCCAAAAATAAAAAATAAAAACTTTCAAAAATAATTTTTTATTTATTTTTATAAACAAAAACCAATAATTGGGGTAAAGAAACAACACTGCACCATGGGGCGAATCCCCCATGAATCCCCTAACAAGGAAAACAAATTTAAATTATTTCTTTTTACAAATTTAAATTTTTGTATATGCAAATAACCTGGGTTTAAGTTTTACGATTTGAAATTTTTGTGTTTACAGCAAACAACCTGGGTTTAATTTTTACGAATTGAAATTTTTGTGCATACAGTGCACAACCTGAGTTTAATTTTACCACAGAGTAAGGGGGGGGGGAGTTTGTACACTTATAGGAAATGAAATTCAGTACCAAATTTTGCCCTAGACGTATGGGCTTGTTATTATAGTTATTAACCTAATTCTTTTTGTAAGCTCTCTTATATGATTAGATCTACCCATAAAACTTTAAAAAAATTAATTTTGGGACTTTCCCTCTAGGAGCTAGTGGAGCAAAAGTCTAGTGGAACACTAAAAAAGCTTATTTCTAGAGATTACTTAGTTCAGTTATGTCAAAAAAGTTTTTATTAAAGAAATCATCTCAATATCTCTAAAAATAAGCTCAGATTTAAAAGTTTAGTGTTTGGGGGTCTTTTGCTCCACTAGCCCCTAGAGGGAATGTTACAAAATAAAACATGTAATAATTACTTAGATCGGGTATTTTAAAATAGTTTTCTTAAATAAATCATTTCAATATCTCTAAAAATAAGCTCAGATTTAAAATTTTAGTGTTTGGGGGGTCTTTTGCTCCACTAGCCCCTAGAGGGAAAGTCCCAAAATAAATTATGTAATGATTACTTAGATCGGCTATGTTAAAATAGTTTTCTTTAAAAAAATCATCTCAATATCTCTAAAAAAAGCTCAGATTTAAAATTGTAGTGTTTGGGGGAGTCTTTTGCTCCACTAGCCCCTAGAGGGAAAGTCCCAAAATTAAATTTTTAAAGTTTTATGGGTAGATCCAATCATATAAGAGAGCCCATACGTCCAGGGCAAAATTTCATCATCTCATAATTAACCAAAACAAACCCATAAAAACAAGATTATATGTTAAATTATACAAGTTTAGCTAAATAATTGCACCTAGCAGCGGTCAGCCGCCAAACCGCCAAATTAAAAGTTTAGCAGAATATTTTTAGACTGACCCATAGCATAATAATTCAGAGCTCTATCTTGTATAGGAGCCTAAGAGCGCACTGTTTCCGTAAAAGTGTATAACCCCCCAACCCCCTCATTTAAGTTTAATAAAGATT
This sequence comes from Acartia tonsa, assembly GCA_900241095.1. Classification (NCBI taxonomy): domain Eukaryota; kingdom Metazoa; phylum Arthropoda; class Copepoda; order Calanoida; family Acartiidae; genus Acartia; species Acartia tonsa. The sequence continues at coordinate 13,404 of LS046185.1, forward strand.
AAGAGTCATACTCATTCTTAATGTTTTAAATTTCAAATCCACTTATGAGCACTGAATTTTGTTGCTATTTAATAAGAAAATTTGGGAATAGTCCCTTTCGTAACATCGCCCCATAAGGGCCGGGGCGAATTATTGTATTTTTAAAATGGCTAGAATTTTCAAAATTGAAAAAAAATTTCTAGAACACCTTACACTCTTGAGTCTTAATTATACAAACCTCAAAATTAGCAGGACACTGGTGTACACATTCTTTGGTCTTCTGATCAACAGTGTGAATCTTGTAAAATTCATCTTCTTCCCTGTCATATTCTGGATATCTGAGTTTCATGCATGCTTCTTCAGATATACACTTCCAGTTCTTATACTAAAATAAAGACTTATAATAAACGTTACAGTTTACAAAGAAATTACACAAGGATAAGAAATGATTCGAAGGAAGTGTCGACGCTCAGTTGTAACGCACAGAATGACACTAGTTGAACTTCCTGCTAGTTTTGTAAAAAGCGAAATAATTGAGAATCTCCGTAGATGGTAAACTATAGCAGTATATCTCTTTAAAGAGTACCATTCATTTTTGTGCAGTGACTTAATTTGGGACACCAGCCATGCTACGAGAAACTGAGTCAGCAACAGTTTTTCGGCCTACTCTTTGTCTACTTGGTTCCAAATAAGTTATTGAGGCTACACACAAGAATAAAGGGAAAAGTTAATTGCGGGTAAAATCCGTAAAGGTGTGTGTTTTAAGCTTAAAAACAGAAGTAGAACGATAATATTCACTAAATATGTGCATTCCTTAAAGAACTATACTTAAGACAAAAAAAAATTTTGTTAAGTTAAAAAAAATTGTTTTAAAAAAATCGATTCATCGAATGCTTCGCCAATGTCAAACTGACAATAACAAAATCGACAAAATATAAAAAAAAATTATTGGAAAGAGTTTCAAAAATTACAAATAATGTCAATTATTTCAAAGATACCCATTTTTTAAAACATTATTTGATTGTCCATGGCAATTCTATGTATTATATGTTAAAATTTTACGGATTTAACCAGAACCTACTTTTCCCTTTGTATCAAATTAAATGATGCACTGTTCATCAAGTGGTTCTGGAACTCCATACTCAAAAGGGCCTTGCTTACGTCCCCCTTTGTTATGAAATTTTATATCCAGCTTATATTACTTAAATGGAAAAAGAAATAAAATGATTTTATTCGACATGAGTTTTTATATTTTTAACAAACAAGAGTACTTACACAACCAATAGGAAATAAAATCTATGTTTGGTAAACTTACACTAACAACAATTTAGTCTCTAATTAAATAACAAACGATTATAAATTATAGAATTGCTACTTTAAAAAATCTACCGATTAAAAATAATAACATATAATTCTAAATTACAGAAATGTCAATTTAAAACACAACCTACCGATAAAAAATTTGGCGGACATTTATCGACACAAACAGACATGTTCTTCGAGGTATACCAAACATTTCTACAGGCAAAACAGTGCTCAGGTGACATCTGTTTATGACATCCACCAAGACATTGTCCACTGCATGAATGCAGAATGTTACCATATGAGTCACTGTAGCATATAGATGCACTTCCGGTATTTGAATTCTGTATAGGGACCAAGCTACTATCACCGGCACACTTATCCAAACCTAAAAAATAAAATAAGAAATTTTTTTATAAAATCATGCGATTATATGATTATATTATATGCCTTATAAAATGAAAAAAGCTAAATATACTAGCATATTATGGTAGATTTACACGTACAACCACCACAGAATGACCAGAAATTGATGTGTAGAAAAAGGATAGTTTTTATGAAGTTTATCTAACGAGTTGAGGTACTTGTAGCAGTGAACCTAAATATCATATTCCATCTCTATGAAATTGGTATACGTAATAGGACATTATATCACTATATATTATAAAACTGAGTGTCATAGGATATGTTTATTTAAATGATGAGAGGTAGTTTCAAGCACGACTAATTTTATTAATCATATTTATTTTCCATGGGTATTCTTTTTTTTATTGGGGGGTGGTGATCGTAATAACCCTAACATTTTTGAGGAATGCCCATTAGTGGATATTATAAAAACAAGGATGACAACAGCCATAAGTGGCGAAGCTCGAAAATTATGGATGGATATCCGGAAAAAATGAACTATAAAGTAGTTTCATTAAAAACCGTTAAACTAAATCTAGAAAATCTTGGAATCGATCTAGCACCTCAACAAATAAGAAAATTTTAATGAAACTTTGTGGGGATATGTATACTGTTAACTTATTTAATCCCTAAAAATATCAGCCGTCTATCTCGAAATAAGAGTAAAGAAAATCATGAAAACTTAAAAATCTAGGAATTGAACTAGCATTCCAACCAATTGACGAATCTTAATGAAGCGTAGTGAAAATATGAAGAATGTTAACATAATTATTCCCTGAAAATTTCAGCTCTCTATCTTTTATAGGAGCCGAGAAAATCGCGTTTCCCCCTTTCTGTCTCTGACGGATAGACAGACGGACGGACATTTCGAATTAAAGAATAGCTTCGCTACTAAAAAGTAGTACAGTTGTATTTATTATGCCATTTGTTTAAAAATTTTAACCACTTTGGACTGCAAGGTGCTCCAGAATATGCATTAAGAAGAGATATGATTTTAAAAAAATAATTATGCATAGAAAAAAAACAATTATAGGTATAAAATGCTTTATATATTTGGAAAACCTGTTATGGGACATTTATGTTTCAAATATTTGAAAATGATTATTTCGACAAATTATGCCTTAAAATCCGGTTTTTCCAAAGGTCTTATTTTTGAAGATATATAGATTTGAAGGTTGTGCAAAATTTGTGCACATTTTTGAAATTCGAATTGCGCGGTCTTATTTATTTATATTTTATTTATTTACACTCTAGAAGAGGTAATGTTCTTCTGTCATTCCGTTTAAGAGCTTCGTTTTTATCGATGTTGTCATCCTTGTTCAAATAAAAATTAATTGGCTGTCAGAGCATTAACGATAGACTGAATTATAATCTGGATGCTTATTAGTATGGCAATATAGTCTCTTAAATAGCAGCCGAGAAAATAAATGGGTTGTTTTACTTCCAAAGGCCCCTTGAAGGATAATGTGTAGGGCAACAAGGATGACAACATCCATAAGTAGCGAAGCTTAAAAATTATGGATTGATATCCGGAAAAAATGAATTTTATTGCAGTTTCATAAAAAAACATTAAACTAAAAACATAACGTGAAAATCTAGGAATCGATCTAGCACCTCAGCAAATCTTAATGAAACTTTGTGGGGATATGTAAATTGTGAACTTATTTAATCTCTAAAAATATCAGCCGTCTATCTCAAATAAGAGTAAAGAAAATCATGAAAACCTAAAATCTAGGAATCGAACTAGCACCCCAAACAATAAGCAAATCTCGATAAAACTTGATAAAAGTATGATATGGAAGTATTCAATCCCTAAAAATTTCAGCCGTCTCTGTTTAATAGGAGTTTAGTAAATCATGAAAACTTAAAAATGTAGAAATCGATTTAGCACCACAACCAACTGACGGATCTTAATGAAACTTAATAAAAATTAATCCCTGAAAAATTCAGCTCTCTATCTTTTATAGGAGCCGAGGAAATCACGTTTCCCCCTTTCTGTCTCAGATGGACGGACATTTCGAATTATAGAGTAGCTTCGCTACTAACAAAATCTAATCATATGAGAGATTTTGCAAAAAGAATTGGATTGATAACTATAAAAACAAGTCCAAACGTCCAGGGTAAAATTTTTTACTTTAAGGGAACTAAACGAGAGCAAGTAATTCTAAGCACTTCCAGCAGCGATACTAAATATTTTTTGTGAATATACTAGGGTTATGTTTGATATAGTTGAACCAACTAAAAATAATTAAGTTTCACCATGATTTTCTATGAATAAAACTTTAAAATGTTAAGCATTTTTTGATGAAATATTATCAAACGTTATGTTGTGTTCAAGGGTTCAAATGCTGTAAATTACGAAAGTACACTAATAAAATTGTTTGCAATATTACAAGTTACCATCCCTTTTCCTAAATTCACACTTTTTATTGAAAAAGTTTACTTTAGTGTCACAGCAGTTTGAACATTTGATGATATATATATATAAAATGCATAACATTTCTAATTTTTTTTCATGTAGACCATGGTTAAACATATTTTTAACAAGGATGACAACATCCATAAGTAGCGAAGCACAAAAAATCGTGGATGGGAATACGTAAAAGTAGATTTAAAGTGTATTTATTAAAATCAAGAATAGATTTATTGGAGAAAATAAACACGAAACCTTGTTTTATTTTTAATGATGACGACGGTCAAAGTAGATTACATAAAAGATTCTCATAACAATGGGAAAAATTATTTTGATACTGATATCCCAAAAAAGTTTGAAAATTGGACCAAAAACACCAAATATATGGGGAAATATGTAAAACATATAAAA
>LS046197.1:8081-20144 GCA_900241095.1 Acartia tonsa
TAGAATACTTTAATTTGGATATTATTAAAAAAAACCAAAAAAATTATTAAAAAAACCAAAAAAACCTGGTTTTTATTAATAAAAACCAATAAAAACCGGTTTAAACCAAATAAACCACACTGGTTTGATCTTTTTTAAAAAAACCTGGTTTTTTCCCATCTCTGGGTAATATTTGAACAAGATATTCTTTTGTTTCCTTTTTTATTATCAAAGTTAAGCTATAGGATCTTTTTGGTTTGATATTTCTATTAAAGGAGCCAAAATGTGTTTTTCAACTAAACTAGTAGGTATGGCTAGGGATGGTTTAAAAAATTTTTCTTCCCTGCCGATTCGAATACATAGCCCCTAAATACTAGGGCGCAACCGTTAATGCTTAATAATGTAGCTCATCAGATGACCGGGAGCCTTCAATTGTTAAGTCAATCAAAAGACTATGCACAAACGGGAGCAAGTGGTCAAAGCATCTTCAAGCAGTGATTTTAAGTATTTTTTTTTTCGGGTTGGAAGGAGAATACTATTTCATGTCATTAAAAAGAAAATTTCATGATTTATCTTTTTACAAAATAAGACTCTCCCCCCCCAAAAAACTTTTAATTTGTGACATTCTTCTTTGCCTGTGAAGCGTCAAAATCTGGTTTAGGAGGGGCTGGTGGAATTATGTGTCCAGCATATGCAGGGTTATCTGAAAAGAAGTAATTTTATCAAGAATGCAAATTTAATTGTGGCATTCTTTAGCAGTATTTATTATATAACTCAAAAGTGCATACCTAGTTGAGCTCAAAATGGCAAAAAAGACTTAAAATAATAACATAAAAAAATAAATCTTTGTCTAAACTTACATAGGCAACTCAAATATAGGGGACTAAAAAATTGAAATAATATATTTTCTGAAAAGTTTTGTCACCTCTAATATCATCGTGGAGCCAAACAAAATCTTCATGGAGCCTGGTCACAGCAAAATCATTCTTGAGGTAGTCTGCCAGGTTTGTCTTGGTGTGCACTGTAAACTTCACCTTGTCCTTCTCAGAGAGGGCGTCGGAGATCTCAACCTAGAGTTCGAAATTTAGATTATACTTTCACGTGAAAGGAGATAAAATGTAAAAAATTAGCCAAATTAAGATTCAGCCAATGCCTAACTGGCTGACTAAATTAAGTTATATGGATTGAAGATTAAATGAATATCATTTGTTTACTCTTCTCGATTAAAAAACGCTTACATATACAATTTTTTTCATATTAACTTCTCTCTTTACAAATTTGATCTTTATTTCAATCTAAAGCTTTTTTTTAAAGAAGTTTTTCGCTATAAATATGCCGATCAACAATTTTCATAGGCGTGCAAAACTCGACAACCCCTGTCAACCCTTTTTAAGAATCCCAACCCACTAAGCTCTTTATACATCAGGCAAATATCTGTGCATGCGCCTAAAAATATATTACCGTTATTATTCCGCTTAACAAAGACTGCTAATCGTCCTTATGTGCTTAAACATTTACGAAGAAGTAAATCGTAAGATATCTAAGGTACTAAAGTTTACCTTTAAAAAAGAATCAGATGCTGAATCCAGATCAACATTTTCAGTGGTGGACTCCTGGGCTGTTCCCATTGTTAACAATTTTGTTTAAAACAAGTCTGAAATTTTACAAGGTGGTTAAAAACTTTTCTTTTTTATTCTTAGCAAGTGTATTAAAAAACTTATCGTAGTGTTAATTTTAATATCCATGGGTTTTGTAATAATTTTGCTGCTTACGGGCCATTGTTAGTCGTTAATGTTATCTGCATTAGGAAGCAACAAGTCCTGCAGCCAAATTACTATAAAACGAGTAGACAAAAATCAAAATAATATAACAATAAAAGTAGAAATCTTTTATTTGCTTATCCCAATATTCCTCACTATAAAAAAACAAAACTATTTCATTGTAAACAGTTTTTTTTCTTATATTCCTATTATACTTAAATAATTGTAAAGCTTTGCGGTTTATCCCATAATAAAAACTAGTAATGTGAAGCAGCGAGAAAAAACTCCCCTTTATAAGTTGTACATAATAATTGTTTAGGAACTGTGTAAATTCCATATCGCAAGTAGGAGAGGAAAGAGAGAGAGAGAAAGCAAGAGAGGGGAGTGAGAAAAAGAGAGGAGGGAGAAGGGAGAGGTGTTGCGCGTAACTTAACGCCGAGAAAAACCTATCAAATAAAACATAAATTCAATAATAATCAATCGTTGCAAAGATAAATTAAGTGTTAGTAAATATATCTTTTCACCAAATAGATAAAATGAATTGAGTACCTACTCTTTAAAGTAAATTTTATGCTCTTTAAATCAGACCTTCAAAAAATATTAAAAAATATTTTAATACACTCAATAAAAATAAAAAGAAATGAACAATAAAATCAATTTTATTTTTTCTTCTAAAGAAAATTGTTTAGCACCAATTTAAACCTTGTTTTTACTTATGATTTTTTTTGTAATTTTACTTTTTTCATAAATTAAATCAAACTGAAAGTTTTAACAAGTTAAATTTCTTTATAATAAGGAAAAACAAAATAAAATATTTGAAATAAATATATATGTTGTATAATGATAAAATACTAAAATCATAATATCATGACTATGGCAATTTGAGCATCTTTAGTTTATCTATTCGCGGAGAAAATGATTTTAAAGATGCTTAATTATGCATCTGTTTGGGCAAATTTTAAAAAAATCATTAAAAATTGATTACCTAAATCCTTATTTATTGTTAATCTTATTAAAATACGAATTATGATATGAGAAATCTAAACTGTTTGAACTATAAGTAAAAATGGCCGACCACATCAATTTCCCGCGCTTTCTGCTGCCATCAATGGCCGACAACTTTTTCAATGAATGATTTTACATCTTCAAGTTCTTTATCACTGGCCTCGTGTTGCATATTATACGTCTTGAACTAAATAAAATTAGGTATTAAATATAGAATTAAATCTTTGTAATTAGAATCAGTAATGAAATTTAATAAACTAATACTTTCCTCCTTCTCTGACGGTGAGAAAATAAAACTCAAGCAAAAGATCTCATAAAAGAATGGTCTGATTGGTTAGGACATTTCAGGGAAGCTTTATTATGGTCTTGGGTGTTTTTATGCTATTTTCGTGATGAAATCCTCCAACATGGTATGCTAAAGGTAGGCTAAAGGCGAATCAACTATATTATTTTACAGATATCATGGCCAGCATTAAAAATATATTAAATTACCTCGTGTTGTTTAAGAAAAGATTTCAGCTTCTTGCTTGTGTTCTCCCCATAGTGGAGAGGTAAAATGTTATCCATCTCTCCGTGAGCTTGGAAGAAAGGAATGTCTAAGATAATAATAATCCAATTACAAACACTGCAGGACAATATTTGGAAGCGAGAGAACAATGAAAGTTAATTTAATCAGCACATTTAAACCAGAATTTTCCAATAATATGAAGAAGATTTAAACTGTATTAATCTTTATATCTCTTTACCTCTTGGACAACTTACCTTATTTAAAGCCCTTTAATACAAAATACATAATAATAGTTAAACAACAAAAATTAGTCTAGCTAAAAATTTATCTAATGTTGAGAAGCCGATTTTTAATTTCAAAAATCAGTGGGCAGGGGTGGTTTTTCTTCCAATTGCGCCCTTTCTGATATTTTATCAAAATAATTTGTATTTTAGTACCTAAGGTATACTAAATTATGAAAAAATAGAAGCAAAAACTGTCTTTCTTACCTTTATTATGTAGAAGTTTAGGATCTGGTAGCCTGGTCTCTGGAAAGAAGGTTGACAATGCAATACAGGCTGCCAGGGGCTTCTCATAGTGCAAAGCACAATATAAGGCTAGTGCAGCACCTAAATAATAAAAATATTTCTATAAGCAAGGCTTCTCTGCGATTAGGTTCTGTACGTCAGTCAATAAGGAAACCATTGACAAATGCAATTTTTTCATCTTTTTATTTTTTATCTTTAGGGCAAGAAACTAAGAATAAGTAGTAACAAATAATGTTTAATGTTTATGTATCCAGTCTCAATATGTCCAATATGTAAAAAAAATACCTTGAGAAAATCCTCCAATAATAATTTTATTGCTGGGTATCCCAGTTCTGATCTCTGTTTCAATGATATCAAAGACGGTTGTGGCCGACTTCTTCACCCCCTCGATGTCAGTCTCCATCTCGAGGTTGTCCAAAGATTCGATATCGAACCAGGCGGGCATTCGGAAGCCCATGTTCAGAGAGATGGGGATTACTGGTGCAGTGGGACATATTACCTAACATAAATTGCTTTATTAGGACAGTAGCTACTTTTAAACAAAGGTATGTCTGTTCTTCTTTTAAAGATAAAGTATAAAGATTTGCTTAATTTTTACCTACACAAATGTAATGTTTCTTTTACTGCAAACAAATAATAATTTCTATCTAAAAATCTGGTCGGATTGTTCCTTCACTGTGTTACTATTGGTCCAAAAAAGGAATAGTACCCAATTTCCCCCTTTAATGCTTTTGCATTTATTGTACAATAAAATTGCTTATATTTTTTTACCTTTAAATGGTCAGGACGAATTGTGTTAAGAATTCCCGCCCATCCGTGTCCTGTGTCTCCGAGGCCGTGCAAAAATATTAGGCTGGCTGTTTGCTTTATCCGCGGCCGCAGCACAACCGGTTTCATGGAACTGTTTCCTGGATTAAAAAATGGCCGCAACGCTGTCAGCTGCATTGGAGTTCACTTTTTTTGGGCGGGAAACTGGGAGCAGGTCTTTTCGTTCTTTGAGATTAGATGAAAAATCCGAGATTAATGAATACTTGAATGTTCTGTGTGATTGGTAGATGCTGTTTTGGTTGAGATTCTTTTGTCAGAAACTTCTTTTTAATGCGATACTGAAAACATATTTCAAGTTAAATGAAAGAAACGCTACCTATCATCTGATTCAAATGGTCCTATATGAGGGAGATTGATTGTATTTTTAAACAGTAACACACAGCTTAAGCCATATTTCAAAGATATTATATTAGAACATGAGAAAGTAAAGATTTTAAGTAAGTTATGAATTGAAATTTGCTTTATATAAAAAAAAATCTTCTAATAACTTACTCGCATAAAAATGATAGAGCGTAATATTAAGAGATAGAATTCAATATTAAAAAAAGTTAGATTTGCCCACATTGGTGTACTTCCCCCCCTCCCCCTCCTAGTAACAACTAACCTGTCTGAAAAGATCAATGTTTATAGTTATTATGAAGCAGTAGCAAAGAAACTTGACATTATTCATGTTCCCATTCTATCTGAAAATTTATCAATTAATCAACAATTCATTATGATACTTTTAAATTTCATAAAACATGGTCAAAGATAATTAAGAGCCTAATTTGAATAAGAGAAAAGATTTCAAAAGCCCAAATGAAACTCATAAAAATATTATTAAGTTTAACTAATTCAAAAGTTATAACTCAATTAATAAAATGAAACATTTTATGTTTTTATAGATTTTGTTAATTTGATAGGCTCTGATATAACTTGAACCATGCAAATTAAAATAGGTATTTTATCATAAATAAAAAAATATTAAAACTTTCTATTTTCCTGAATAAATCCATCATCTAAGTTTGGCATATTGACTCTTTCAAGCTTTAGTGCTCGATACAACTCCGTGGCAACTCTTTTCTCTCCCAGAAGTGAGGAATAAGGCATTATCACTGGCTGAAAGCCCAGCCATTTCAGCTGACGTACCTAAATAAATTAGGGGTATAGGAAGGGGACAATGCATCTAAAATTTATTATTTTAGTTGTATGGACTTTGGGTACAAGAACTAATGTAACTTTTGTTCTGAATTTGAAGACTTTTGGTACTGGTGGAGGGTGCCGATGAATAGTTTACTCATACGAGCAAACCAAGCTTACTAAAAATAATCTACAAAACTTTAGCAGACGAACCCAATAGAGCAACCAAAAATTATTCTCTCGTACTTTGAAGTAAAGGTTCAAAACTAAACAGCCATAGGGTACAAACACTGTGGAAAATTGTTAAATAAATCATGAAACATATGTAGTTTCAAATCAATAAATCGACTATAAAAAATGTTTTACCTTTGCTGCGTCAACGCCAGATAATTCCTGATCTGTATTTAAATTTTTCCTTGTAGCGACAACTATAGCCCACCAGTCTCCTGGGGGAGCCCGTTTAGGTCTCAATATTGACTGATCTGTAATATAATCAGGTATCTGAACGGGCGTTCCGGCCAGCACACCGAACACTATATCCGGCTCAGGGTATTGAGGTAGCAGGCGTCCCACACCGCAAAATCGTTCGCTGCCGAGAAATTGAACAAGACCGCGATAACAGTTGACAAGACAGCGTGACCTTGTCTCCAGGTTTACTGTCGGCATCTGCGGAGAATGCATCTGCAGAGGGATCTTTTTGTAGAACAGCGCTAGTATGGCCGCGGCAGTGTCCATAGACATGTTGTGATCTATCTCTACCTCATCTATGCGCATATTGAAGCACAATGCCGCTGCAACGCGGCATATTGTCCCACTCTGGCTGGCAGAAAGATCTGTCATGGTCGCCAAGATTTTGGCCTCATTTTTATGATCCTTGACAATTCGCTCTATAATTATTTTAGAAATGTTATCCAGATTTTTTAGGTTTACTTCAGATGGTAAAATATCACAGAAGGCGTCTAGTATTGGTTTGGAAACTTCAATTCTAGAAAAGAAATAATTTAAGATTGGTCCACAATATGTTAAAAACAATAAATTTATGATAAGGTGTTTGTATAAATGTCCCTTTATGGCTGGACCGATCACTTAATATTGGTTCTGATAAAGTTATAGACATTTTGGTGAGGTAGGGGGAGGGCCGGGGTGGTAGGAAAACCACCATTTTCCATTAATATATTTAAACCTATTTTGTTATTAAGATATTATACTTTAAATTACACTTGTTCCCAAAGTTTGTGTCCAAACTTTTCAAGCAATATTTTTATTCTTCTTAGGGATTAATTTTGTTTATTATTGTTGGGGTTTAATTTATCGTCCATTGTCTTATCCCTTAAGATCCCTTAATTTACCTGTAAACAGCGTTGTTAGCCAAGTAAGACATGCTTTTGAAAACATCAACAATAGTTTCAAGAGATTCAGCTTCTTCAAATAAACGAGATATTTCACCCTTCACAATAGTTTCATTTCATACAAATATTTTTAAAATTTGCAAAATAAACTTAATTTGAGTGTTTTCTCAAAAAGGCTTAAGTAACAGCAACAACTCATGTCATTCAAAAAAATATTTCATGACTTAGTCGATTTTTTTGGTAGGGGTGGGGGTTACCTTAATATTTACTAAGAAAGCCCTCCAAAATCAGCTGAATTATTTTCTTCGATTTTTTTCGAGTTGAGTCAGTATGACAAAAAATAGATGGATACACCAGACAACTACCTCCCTGATTCATAATTGACCACTAAATCTGCAGAAAGGTTTGTCTTCAGAAATTTCTGTTTTCTTACTAAGCTTACAAACTCGGTTTTATTTTTATGTTGCAAGCTGAAAAATCATTAGCAGACAATGCAGGAAATAGAGTTTTAATAAGATATTTCAAGTAATTTTTGACAATACGAATTAAACAAAGCATTTGATGGTTTTCAAACATTTTTGTCATACTTGGCAGAAAACATGGGCAGGACAGAGCAATAAAGCTCACGTTTTATAATACATAAATAAATAATGAGGTCATGTAGGTTTAGGTACATACACAAAATATCATTCAACAAAATAACAGTTATGAAACTAAAGTGCCTTTATTCTGATTTCTAGCAGTTCATTTTGTTTGTGGGACTTTGAGAAGAAGTTTGTCAGGGAGAGAATATCCTTCGAGTTGAGTTCATTCAGTTTATCTTCTATCAGGTTACACACGGATTTGCTGTAATTATTAAACTTTATGCATTCGTGGCAATAAACAGGGGGGGAGGGGACATTAAATTGCAAATTACGCTTGTACCCAAAGTTGTACAACCACTATATCTTGTTCGTTGACTCATACCTTTGGGCACTTTGAATTTTGATTGGTTATTACCATACTAGAAATTTAAAAGTTGAGCTGCAGCAGTAAAATATCCATGCTAATAAACTGCAATGCCAGATGTAAAAAAACAACTACAATACCATTAAGATTATCCAATAGGTATCAAGTATGCTGTTTAGAGTCTATGCCTTTAATTGGTGCACCCTGTATTTGAATAGTCAACAGTGTAAACTAATTTTAAGCAAGAACATACCCTTATTATGGAGTAACTTCGTGGCTAGAATTCATAAAGTTTTATTTAAAACAAAAATATTTTTTCACGAAATATTTTCATAGAAGTATGTACCTTAAGCTCTCGACCTCCACGTTGCAGCTGATGCCAAAGCTCATCATTTTGACAGCCGTCATCAGGGACACATCAGATAAGTGCGGCTTACAATTAATCATAGCCTAAATCACAAATATTATCAATTACCGAATATTAGCTTTGAAATACATTTGCTTTCAATTTGGGGAGGTAAAGGCGGTTTCTAGTTAAGCACAGAAAACCTCCCCAAATAACTACCCTTACTTACAATTCAATTAAACAATATGGGTGGAGAGGGGTAAGTGCATGCATTGTAATATTTAGAAGCAGGATAAGTGTGTTTAAAACTAAATGTTGTTCTTTAACTTACAATGTTTCAAAGAATGCCAAAATTGTTTAGAAAAACTTTGAAAAAAATTTTTAGTCGAAATTATCACCTGTTGTAAAACTAACTCATTGTCATGATAAATTTGACCTCCTCGGGACAATGTGGTCATCAAAGTAATGAAAAAGAAATCCTAAAAAAGAATATACAAAAAGAGATTATCAAAAACAATTTACACCGTCTATCTAAAGAAAATTAATATATTTTAAGATGTTAACAAAACGGTCAAACTGTCAATCAGTTATGATGATTATGATTTGACAAAATGAGACAATATTTATTTATATATTTGTAGCAGTGGAAACAGTAGGTTCTTGATGTTTAGTTATATTGTACAGAAAAGAGGACTCGATCTCAAGGAGTTATTTTTTCTGACGGAAAATTTCGAGGCACATTTTTTAAATTAAAAAATGCAACTTTTTTGAATTTTTAAAATGATTTACCTTAATATCATTTTCAATATTCTGGGCAGCAAATGAGTTATATAGAGAATCTCGTAACAAACTCTTATTTACAATTAGCCCTGAAAAATTTAATATATCATAAAGTATTTTATAAATCGGATTGTTAAGGGTAAAGAAATTAATGATAAATTTACATTAAACCCCTATGATAAACAAATGGCAATGCATGTTAGGCAACGTAAAGACAGAATGCTGTACTTTTAGAGCAAGTAGAGATATAATCTGCAATTAGCCAATAAATTAGGTTTCATCCTAAAAGTCAAGGGATCTTTATCTTAAGGGGCAGGAGGAGGAAGAAAGATGGCCTAAAACCATTCCTAAACTATAATTTGAACATGAAAAACTGTGTATAATTAACCCAAAAGTTATGGAAAGAGAACTCAATCGATTCAGCGGTTATCGAGATCTTAACGAACAAAATAACCCTTTCACTTTTTATTAGGATAATCCACATAATTACCTTTAATCTTTTTGAGTCCCAGACAGGCAGCAATAATTTCTTCTGGTGATAATCTTTTATTTGTTATGTGATTGCCAAGAGTGCTTTGTAGAGCATCTACAATCAGTCAGGGCTTCATTATAAGGTTTAAACATAATTATAATCTTTTAGATTTTAGATTTTTTCAGGGCTTCATTATAAACATAATTATAATTTTATAGATTTAAGTTTTTTCTTGAAAAGTTTAGAAACCATTACTTAATACACCTCAATCTTAATACTATATATCATTCCCGAAACGAATGGCAGAACAGGTTTAGAAACTTTGATAGGTTTCCCATTCATGACATCATTCATTACCCTTTCCTTAAAAAATCTTTTCTCGCCCTTTCTTACATAATGCCAAAAAAAACTTGTTCCCATCAACCTATATACAGAGGGCAATTATCAATTACACTCTAAAACAGAGGTAAAAAGACAAAAATGAATGCCTTCCTAAGTCTAAAAATTCTATAATTTCTTCAACTGTCATATCTTTCCTAAAAAAATAAGGTAAATATTTATACTATACGTTTCCTTTGACAATAATATTAAAACATTGCAGATATGATTTTTCTGCTAGCCTAGAATATTTATCCGGCGGAAAATAACGAGATTCTGAGCCTTGAAGATAATATTATAATCAGTGTTGTGGATCCGGATCCGCATTTTTTTGAGTCCAAGGATCCGGATCCGCAAAAAAATGCGGATCCGGATCCTAGGGTATAAATTTATGGAAAAATCTAACTAAATTTATATAAAATAGTCACTTACAAATTTTACAAAGGAGGGCATCATCTCAGACATTCTCGTGATGAGAGCCAATCTTTAAGGTTTAGGTTCAGACTAGAAAATTAAAAGTATTTTTGACTTCGAGATTAAAGAATAAATATTTTTTGAAAAATTTGGTAATTTTATTTTTATTGTCAAGGATCCGGATCCGCACTGACTAAATTTGGAGGATCCGGATCCGCATACAATCAATGCGGATCCGCAACACTGATTATAATATAATAAAAGCTGCTCTAAAAGCAATCAAGTCTATATATAATGTGATAATAAAACAATTCTAAATATATCTTACCTAAAATATATTAACAGAAGAAGAGTTATTACTTCATGTGGCTGCAAGGATTTAATATCTTCTAATAATAAAACAAAAATTAATAATATTGAATAACAAGTTAAAGCTGGTTATGATTTGTGAGTATAATTACGGATTGAAAAACAAGTTTTAACTAATATCTTAATTATAATGGTTTATGTACGATATTCTTTGGCAAGATGTATTTAGTATTTACAGGAAGTGGGGGGATTTATATAACAATGAAAATAAATACTGACTATTTTGTTTTATTACAGATTACCTTTAATTAAAATGTTTACCTAAAGCCAGTGTTTGAATAACTTTGTTGAGATATTGTTTGGAGTGAATATTTTCATTAATGTGTAGCAAAAATCCTACTCTTAGCTGTGCACTCCGTGCCCAATCCTAAAAAAAAATTATATTTTAGAAGTTGCGTGATTTTACTTACTGTTTTTTTGTGACTATTTATAATCCAATGCTGTATTATAACGAAATATACCTAATTAAAAGAAAAAAATCTCCCTTAACAAACATTAAAATTATTAAAGTATGTATATCATAGAACATTATTAAAATATACATCACACCAGCTATTGTATAAAGGTTTTTACTCGGTGAAAACAATTGGAAAAGGGCAAATTCACCAAAAATGACAATCTATCTAACTCAAATATTAGCCCAGAAAATTACATTTCCCCCCCACTCATTATGAACTGACGGACAAACAAAATTAATTATAAAGAAGCTTCGCTACCAAAACAACAATACCTTAAATGTCTCTAGCTCCTTCTCTAAACTATCATTACCCAAACTTTCCTCCCTATTGAAGAAAAACCTTATTTTATTTATGATGCTAAAAAAATTTACTTTTGAAAGACAAAAATGAAAACTTAGTTAGTACGCCTGCCTATGTATTGTTGCCCATAAAAAAAAGGAATTACGGAGTAGAGAATGTTTTTTTTACGAAGTTTGCCAAATTTAACAATGAGATTTAATGAGAAAAAAACCTTTCAATATCTTGGAACGAATCGTCTTACAATAAAAGTCATTTTGAATCCCTATTATTTATTATTAAGTATAGAAAAATAATAGAAAATATAAGTTTCCTTGATTTAAGAGCTTTAATGAGTTTAGTTGGTAATTTATTTGAAGGTTCCACTACTTCTTCGTCAGGAAATGTGTGAATATCAGGATCCAAATACTGAAGTAAGAAACAGGATTAGTTTTCATAAACACGAGTGACTTTGCTCCAATAGGAGAGAAGAGAGGTGGACTAACATCCTATCCTCGCTAAAGGAGACTATGAGTATGCATCTTCC
>LS046201.1:3259-23279 GCA_900241095.1 Acartia tonsa
GGTCTCTCGCAATAATTTTTTTTTATCACCTCTTGGGCAAAGCCCCTAGAGGCTAGGGGCGAAGCCGCTAGTTTATAAATAAAGCACCCCTCCCCCCTTATAATACACAGTAGAATAATATGTGTCCGTCTGTCTGTCAGAAGCAATAGACTGTACTTTTCAGGTAATATGCCATTTGGTCCTTTCGTGGCTTTAGGCTATTTTGGGAGGGGGCCGAAAATATCATATCTCTCAGTTGTTATTTCTAAAAAACAAAGCTCACATAAAAAAGTTCAATCGAACCTTTACTTAAAGCTTAATACTATAAAAACTGCTAATGAATAAACGAAAAAAAATAATATTTAGGAGAAATAAAAGAAAAAACTAGTTTATTAGAAAAAAAATTGTTGTAGACAGCAATAGTAAAGCAAATTACTTTAATATGATTTTTTTTACTCATTAATACTGCAGGGATCTTTAGGGATAAGACAATCGATTATTAATTGGTATATTATCTCCAATGATGATAAACAAAATTACAACCTCTGTAGATTTATTAAAAATTGGTTGAAAACTTTGGATAATGCTGGTTTGGAATGAACCAACCAATGTCTCCTCCCTCCTTGTGTATGATGTTATTCTTGTGCAGATATAATTATGAATCATAGACATGTGTACAGGTGTATTGTATATTCAAAAGACAAAGAAATGCCCTATGACAGGCAAATCCAGATTCTGATTTTGTATATACAGTAAATATTCTGTACGCGCATTGAATTAATTTTCTCGAGTTTTCGAATATTTTAAATTATAATTTAAATTAAACAACAGGTCTATAGTATAGATGTATATACAGATAACTACCTTCCCCCCTTTTTCAACTACCTTTTTCGTCTGCTAACAAATTGTTTTCTGCTACTTGGCTGTGTTGATATTCCCATTACTATTGGTTGATTTTCAAAGACCCAATTGCGATAGGGAAATACAGTTATTTAACCCTTTCTCCGACTAGTGTTTTACTCTAATATTAAAGCATATGAGTTTTCTCTTAAAACATGGACGGGATTGGAATGTCCCTTTAAAAAATGATTAATTATGAACATGTATTGATGTGTGGCAAAAACTATGATGAAACTCGTCTTTACATTCTATATTAGACATAAAATATGTAGATTTTTTGTTAATCCAATAAAATTACAAGCTATCTATCAGTAATACCCTATAGGCCACACAGGTTTGGGGCCCTCGCATGGGGATAAGAAATTTATTTTCAATATGGGGGTTGTCAATGCTCTCAAGGCTTTTTAAGAAAAAGCACTCTAAATTCTTCTTTTTCAGAAATGCAAGCAAATGATTTTGATAACCAGTCTATTATAACTCAATTAATATATATTAGAAGGGAGGAGCTAAATATTGGTAATATTCAGGGATCTTAAAGGATAAGACAGTGGACGAAAAGTTCATCCAAACATGGAAAACAAAATTGCGCTTTATTTACATTTAAATTATTGGTTAAAAGGTTTGGGCACTGCTAGTTTGAACCAACTAATAAAGTTAAATAAAATTCTTTATTCAACAAATTAGGGAACGCGTTTATAGAACGTTGGGAACCAGTATGATATACAGTTCATTGTTCCCTGCGTTCCTGGTAATATTAAACCATGATTACCTATAACACTGCACTAAAGCTATGAAGAAAAGAAACTACAAGAGTTCTTCCAGCCTTCCAGCCAAACCCAATAGCTACTAATTTATTTTCCATTGTCAAATCCCTACTTACTAGTTATATTGTAAAATATGATTAAGTCACTTTTTTGCATGCAACTATTAAACAAATTTTTGTTAATTTTTGTTTTTATTTTGAATTTTAGATTCAAAATAAGGGAGGCATGGCTTTATAGAAACTTTTAGCATTCATCCACGCGTATTTAAAAGAAAAATAGAGAATGATAGAGAATAAGAAAGCCAGTGTTCGAACATGTTTTATTTTACATTTTTGAAACATAGAGTGGGAGGCAAAGCTATGTAGAACATCTATATCATAATCTATTAATTTGTATTTTTCAATTACAAAATAAGCTTTTTATAACCATTAGGTATTCATCCACGCGCATTAAAAGTAAAATAGAGTCTAGCATGTAGCCAATAAACTAATCAATCTACATTTGGTAAATTTTGCATTTTAGATAATGAGTGCAGGATTCAAAGCTATATAGAACATATTAGTATTCATCCACGCGTATTTAAAAGAATAATAGAGTCACTTTTTTGCATGTAGCTAATCAATTAATTAATCTATTGTTCGTACACATTTTTGTCTATCATATTTTTATTATCTTACAAAGGTTGAAGTCACGAAAAAGAAACAGGGAAATGGCATCTGAAAAAAAAGTTAGTTAATAATAAATGTATAAGTATAAATGTACAGTCCAGGCAACTACATGCCCCTAGTGATGGGTTTTAGGCTATTTTAGTTTTATATTTTAGTTTTTTTCTGTCGAGTTTATAAAAGCAATTTTTTTAAATGTGCGAAAAAGTTGCAATAGCAAGTCAATTGGTGTTATAGAGATAATATAAGCAGGGAAAATACTTTTGTACAAATGGATATAGAATATACAATGGATATATTGACAAGGAAAATTTGTCGTCAATTTAGGGTGTTGATAAGGACCTCATTTATTGGTCAGTTCGTTTATCTAGTAGGAGGGAAGGGAATGGGGTTAAGAGGGTGGATGGAGGATATCATCATTTTAGCCAGCTGAGAGCATCACTTTATTACAGTACATGAAAATCTGTTGCAACATCCATGTAAAAATATATCGATTTTTGTACAGGGGTTAATTTCCTATTCATAATTTCTCATGGGGAGGGAGGTGGTATAGTTACAAAACTTTTAAGAAAGAGATGCTTGCATTGCAAAGGAGGACCTTATCGGTCCAGTGGTTAGCAAAATCCTTCGGATTAATAAAGACAGACAAACCAAACAAAAGTATATCTTCTCGTAAAAAAAAGTAGAAACGATGAGTGGTTAATTTAGGGTCACATTTGTACATGTGAGTTTTTTCTGATATATTAAGGTATTTTTCTTTAACGATCAAAACAAATACTAATTTTTTATTTTTAGTGGTTATTTGCCCTTGTATTTTTAAAACTAAATCACATTCTTGGTCTACTGAGTTTCTGTCATTTGAAGGCATTATTAAAAAGTAAATAAACAAGAAAATTATATCAAAATGGCTTATACAAGCTGTAAAAAGATAAAAGGTATTGGCCACTCAATTATTTTAAATTTTTTGTTTGGGGTTATTTTTTTCTAGGGGTTACTTAACTTGGGAAGGTGATTGTATTCTCCAAAAAATAGCTACAAACCTTGAGATGCTTCAATGAAAGGAGAACCATATCGGTTCAGCGATCAAATTGACACAGATCCTGTAACTTTTGTTTCTAAGTATTGTAAAACTTAAAGCAGTTATTGTCTAAAAACCTCTTAATTTTCATACTTAATTGTAAAAAAATCCATTAAATTTAGTGGCCAAAAACAAATGCCACAAAAAGAATCCGGGAGATTTTAAAGATTTGTTCAGATAATAATCATACCATTAACAAGAGGTGACAAAAATAACAAGGTCACTGGAAAATGTACAATAAACAAAAATGGAAACAGTTGCACTTTTGTCAATAACAGATTAATTTCTGCTTTTATATTGGTTTAGATAGTATTCAGTACCATTAGCGAGAAGTGATATAAATAACAAGGTCTCCAAATGTAAAATCAACAAAATAAATAAACTATTTGCCTAATGGGGGGGAGTGAGTACTTTTCCTTCCCAAAATGAATTGTAAACCATACCTAGACCTTTAAGAAGCTTATCTGTAAAAAACATCCTCTTACTTTTATACATAAAGATAAGTTTCAGAATACATTCTTAATAAAAATTTCATGATAAGGCGCAATTGAATAATGTATTCATGTTGGTAGTCAGATAAAAATAATCCAATTTTAATTGAGAAGCCATAGGAGGCACAACTAGATGTAATTTAATCTACACCAAACTAATAATCTATAGGCTTATAGCATTACATAGATCTAAGATTATAATTATTTACATTTTATTCATCCTAATCTGGTATGAATAGCAAAGCTACTCTATTGATCAATCTGTACGTCCATATGAACTCTAAAAAAGGAAGGGAGGAGACATTGGCATTGAGGGAGTGGACATTGGGCTGTTTATTACACTATTCTCCAAAGTTTCATAATAACTTTTTCTTATTCGTTGACTTAATAACTTTAGGGACTTTTATTGAATTTTAGTTGGGTGATTCATTAAGTAGAGTGTCCAAACTTTTCAACCACTAATTGTAATCTAGAGAAGGGGTAAATTTGTGTATTATCATAATTGGAGACGTACACGAATTTATCCTATTTGTTGTCTCAAAAACTGTGGGTACTTTTAATGAATTTTAATTGTTTTTTTTCAATACTATTAGAGTTCAAAATGATAATCTTGTTTATTTTTATTCGGCATGTATATAAATTTATCATCAATTTTCCTTTCATTATTTTCTTTCTTTAAAAGCGAAGGTTTTCTATAATTTGGGTTGGTCCGTCCGTCCGAGATTGATAGCTTTTATTAGTTAATTTAGGCATGTTAGAATTGACCTATCGATTTCAAACTTTGCATGATGATTCCTCTAGTAGTTAGGTACGATTTAGAACGCGTAGCAACTCTATGATACAAGTGTCCGATTGTCCTACCGTTTCAGTGCTTCGCTTTTATGGATGTTGTCATCATTGTTGTCTTAACAAACTACACTTTTCATAATTTCAGGAATATATTTAGGGAATCTTTTTGGTTCAGCGTTTTGTGAGATCCTTTGGTGCATACAGACAAACACACACACACATTCTCTTACTTTTTTATAATGATAAGATTAATTAAAGTAACCATCAAATTCATTTATCATGTATTTGAAAATAAATAGTATTAAAAATGCTTACATGGCATATAGAAAACAAATTATTATATTTTAATTTTAAACTAACTAATATGATTTAATATGTAATTGATGAACCAATGAGATTCTAGCATTTTGTACAACCAACCAATAAGATTGCTGGAGTGCAAAACAATTATCCAATGAGAGACTTCCACATATTGTCTAAGCTGTGACAGCTTTAGTTGTAACAGCAGCAGATGGAGCGTTGGAGGCAGAAGCTTCAGATTTACAGAATGAAATATGTTTTCTGAAAAAATGAGCATTACTCATATGAGAAATATGAGTCATGTGCTTGTAAGATCTCACAAATGAACAGGTTTTAATGTCTACAATATTCAGCTAGGTTTTTCATCTAAAGTTTGGGCTAAAGTAAAGGGAATGTGAGTCAACCCCCAAAAATTATTTGTTTACTTCAATTTATAGCTTACCCCATTGCTTCTCTGAACTTTGGATGTGAAGCAGCAAATACAATGGGATTCAAACAGGATACAGTCTTGGCCATCATGGAAGGAAGCTAAATAATCATTAATTAAGTATTTTTACTTTATAAATGTTCATGTCATAAAAAAAAAATATTATATCTTGGTAATTAGTTTTAAGATAAACAAGCAAAGTCTTATTGAGAATAGTTATTTCTCGCATCGTATTATAAACACCTTTCTGTGGATATAAAATGTACAATTAAAGATTAAAGCCTTCAGCATCTCAAGGCTAAAAATCTGGTTTTAATCTTCTGATTGTACATTTTTAGATTGGATATAATAGTTTTAAAACTGGATATGATACGATGCTAGACATAATTTTTTTGTATAACTGAGAACCAGTTCTAATCCACCGGATAATAATCAGTTTTGAATAAATAAAACCTGTGAGATAACAGGACCCAGGTTCTTTCTGTTGCCAAACTGACCATACATGCAAACTGCTGCATATGGGCTCCAGGTAAGATACCACAGTACCACATTGGTCACTGCCACCTTGGCAATCTTTATCTCTGCTGATTCCTAAATCAAATTAACAGCTTAGAATTCTATCACTTTCTAATTTATGGGAACAAATTTAGAAAATAAACACTGAGTGATGCTTTTTCAATGAATATGGAATCAACTAGGCTTTAATTGAATTCAAGAAACCTACCAAAGAAGTCATGAGCTTATACAAGAGTTTCAGGCATAAATTACCTCATTATTTTTGTCATTACGCAGAGATTCAACATTCATTTTCTTAGCTTGTTCTTTCATTGCAGCCTCATGAGCCCAGACAGCTTTAACAATGAAGGTGTAGTAGAACAGGATGGCAAGAAGGGGGACAGCATAGCAGAAGGAGAATATGAAGATGGTGTATGATCTAAAATGCATAACAAATAATAAACACTTAAAATATAAAGATTTACTAAAATGATAGTAGCTTTCACAAAATTCTGTAAAGTTGTGAGTAAGATTCCAGTCAAATGCGCTTATTAGGTCAAACTGTTTTTAAATATGCGTTTAATTATACTATGCGTTTTGTCAACATTAAGAACAGTTAGACTTAATAAGCGCATTTGACTGGAAGCTAGCTCACAATTTTACGCAATATTGCCATAGCTACTATTCCCTTTATTTACATCATCAATGTTGAAAAGCTAACCCCCTGGTGGTAGATTACAATTATCGGTTAAAAAGTTTCCTTATAGTTCTACATTTTACTTCTTCTGAAAAATGAAGGAAACTATTATACGTTCTTTTTACTCTTAAAATGAAAATATTCCTTTAATTTAGAATTCAACAACGCATGGCTGAAAGTTTTGGAACCGGAACACCTAAAGACAAAGATGTCGTCGTTTTGTATAAAGGAGAGAAAAAAGAGGTATGTAGTGTAGATTAGGATTTTGTATATTGGGTCGGTTTCCCTCAAAGTAAATAGCCACCCCCCCCCCCACCCTTTATTATGAAATAAATTGTAAACATGGGGGAGGGAGAATGGGTGTATTTTTCGTGTTTGTGTTTTACTTTAGGTCAGATCAGGTTACAATTGGTGCAGGGTAGTCCCGCAGGTATAGGCTCCGCAGGGAATTCCATTTGCATTTGAACAGGGGCAATGCATTAGAAAAAAAACTTTTAGGATTCACAGACAAATGTTTAGTTATTGATATGTTGATGAGAGAATGTAGGATCAAACACCGTTTTTTAAATCGTGATACTAAAATCTGCAAAAGAAACTGTTTAAATCAGCTGATTTATCAAAAACCGGTTTGGATAAATAGTTTTTACTAGATATCTTTGGCTAGATATTTGAAAACGCTTTTTTGATTCCTCTTCCTTCTTGTCATCAAGACCAATTTAGGAAGGTTCATCATGCCATAGTTTGGTCCCAATTAAGTTTTGGTCTCATTTAGGTTCATTTCCGCCGCCACCTCGTTGAATTTGAAGAAAAAATGCACACAGTAGTGCCCTATATCAATTATTTTCAAAGAATGTTTATATTCCCTATTGCAGGTGCCTGAAAAGTATCGCGTGATAGAGATGGATACTGAGCGTCCAAGTTTTTTCTCCAGCAACCTGATGCAGAAGACCAGAGATATTGATGGCACCAGCACAACTGTTAAACCATCTGGCCTGGGATAAGTTTTTACGGATGTTAACCGGTTGTTTTTTTTAGAGAATTAATACAATTTAAACTGAATGTATAAATGGTGCTTTCACACAAAGTGCTTATTGAACACTTAAATACCCACCCTTATTTTTGAAAAAAAATCTAAATTACCTAGTTTTTTACTATGCCTAACCCCTACAAGGGTCCTAAAACTGCGGATCCTATACTTGCGGTGTACTGACCCTGTGGGGCTTTCCAGTACCCAATATAACCTTATCTAACCTTACCCAAATTAATAAACAAACAAAGGAAAGTCTAACGAAAATCTAACCCCCCCCCCCTTATTTTCAATTTATTTAAATAAAGGAAGGGGAGGGGGTCAGTGATCACCATTGTACTTTGTGTCAAAGTGCCATATAAGATCAAGAAACAGGCACTTAAACGTTTTTTTTAGTTTTTTTTATTCCAATTCTATTTAATTTGTTTATTGGGCTTATAAGGCCCTGATAAAGTGTATTTAAACAACATTAGAATATGATTTATATCGATTGGAATTTATGATTGTTTGTCCCTATTCCTGAAACAAAAGAGAAAACCTAAATTTCTAAATGTTTATACCTAAGTCTTAGTTTTTATGATAAAAATAGATTCACGAAACAATTAAAATTATCAAATACGACGACTTATTCTAAATTTAACACTTTTTTTTGTTTTGTTTTGAATGAAAATATTGGAATTATTATCAGTTTTGTTCCAGTATTCCACCAATAAATATACATTTTATAATTGTTAGGGGGAATATTTTCAATAGATTTTTGTAAAAACTTTTTAGTTCTTATTAATCCTATTAAAAAAGTTTGATAATTTTGTAATTCAAATAAGAATATTTTTTTAACTGATGAATTAAATTGTATTTCAGAAGAATATAAATAATAATGGCAGCAAAAAGTAGATGGAAAATATTATCCAAAGCTCTAAAGGTGAATTATTCTTTACTAAACGATTCTTTCATATCTTTAGTTTAACCCGCTACTGTGGCGTGTACGTTGCAAATCCGCTCTTTGTCGGGAAAGGTGATGGGTTTGAATCTCGGCCAAGTCATATCCAAAGACGTTAAAAATGGTTTGACTGCTGCTAGGTCAGGAGCGCGAAACAAATAGTTAGAGCATTGGGAAATTCCTTGGCCCAAACCAGGCGCATTTCATTGCCATTTGAAGTTAGGATATCTAGACAAAGATCGTACAATCAAAGACTTTTTATCTGAAGCATCTTGGACAATATAATCATGCACACCATTAAGCAAGGTTTGGTTTAGACATGCACTAAAATAAGTTCTCCGAACCCTACAGGCTATTCTATACTCGATGCCTTAAAACGTGCCAAAATCAAAGAAGATTATAGAACCATTTATCGTGGCCTATGCTTTACTAAGAAGAGATAATACTATGAGATTATAGGCTTTTCTATATTGTGTGGGCTATTCTAGGCTATCTGTTTGTTGATCTCTAAGTTATGATCTCTTTAAACTGCTTGACTCATTTTTATTTGCTTTTTAGAGATTTTTATTCAGGGATCTAAAAGGTTAAGACAATGGCCGACAAATTGATGTACATCCCCAATGATGATACACTAAATTATCTCATCTGTAGATATAAATTAGTGCTTGAAACGTTTGAACACTCAACTTCATGAATCAACCAATCAAAATTCACTAAAGTCCCCAAAGTTGCTAAGCCAGCGAATAAGGATACGCTGTTATAAAACATTGGGGACCAGTGTAATAAATTATCCCATTGTCCCCTTTCTCTCTGTTTTTATTATACTTTCTTTAAGGAGAAAACAGTTAGTGACGAATTTACAACGAAGCGAAGTTTTCAATCCTACAATATTCTAATGACTGAGAGGCTAGAGGAAGACGACCTTGGTTGCTGGCACACTGTTTCTCTACCACATTCACACAGGGAGGACAGAGATATATATTCTTTAACATGACTAAAATGAGGGGGGGCAGGGAGGGATGGTACATTTGGCTGGTTATTACACTAGTCCCCAAAGTCTCATAATAACGTTTTCTAGGCTAAACTACCTTGGGAACTTTTTGATTGGTTCGTTCATTTAGTTAAGTGTTCAGATGTTTCAGCCACTAATTGTAATCTACAGAAGGGTTAATTTTTGTGTATCATCATTAGAACTGTACATCGGCCATTGTCAACTATTGCTATTTGAAAGGATACTACCTAGTCTTTTTGTCAGTTCAAAAAGGCATAATGTTTCATGAGAACCAATCTTTTTTTTGTTTAAGAATACCTACTCATTTTTGTCCCATAATAGGAATAAGAAAAAGTCAAACATAGAAGCCATAGTCAATAATGAACCTCTAATAAGTGACATTGAAAACAGAACTGAAACTCCACGTGATAAAAGAACTCTTGAAAGTGATATTGAAAATGGCTGTGAACCAAACCAAAGTGAGAATCTTGAAAGTCCTAGGTTTTTAATCATTAAAACTTTTGAAACTTTTTGAAACATATTTGTGCTTTAAATCATGTGAAATGATACAAAAATACATTTTTTTTAGATTTCTAGTACCAGCAATTACCGGCTAGAACCGCTTGAAACGTTTTAGAGCGGCAAAGAGTATGTGGAGATAGGTTTCGTGATGGATATGCATTAAAAAAAAGCCAAAAAATGGCTAAACAGCTGAGCCGTTACTTTCGATTTATGAAAAATAGACCTACAAAGGATTACCCATACAAAATTTCAGATGGAAATTCGAATTCTAAGTGCCATTTACACATTGATTACGAGATGGTTGCTTTAAAACCCCCCCTCCCTTAGTAATATATTAAAAAAAAAACTATGTTTTAATAATTCATTTCACATTCAGTATAGGTAAATATTATTAAGGATGTTTTCATATTTTCTACATCTTTACATTAGAAAAGGATGTTTTTACTATCTGAGATTAAACCTATCTGTTTTTTTCTGTTTTTTTACTTGAGAAATAAGGATGTTTTTCATTGCTTATCGCAAAATATGATTAAAAATGTTTCTAGTTCAAGATCTAGAAATGAAACAGTTTCAGTATTAATAAGATTACTAAAACCTTCTGTTAATATTACTCAACTGATGGGATTTAATAATACAGGCAATTAGTCAATTATGCTCTTTATAAATTTTATAAAAATATTCACTTAATCGAAGCTGTTTAAGATTTCAATTGCATTAAAGAAATAAGTATACCTACTTTCTTCTTAAATGTTTAATATTAAACAAGGTTGATAACATCCATAAAAGCGTAGCACAATAAATCAAAGTTAATTACATTTAAAGACTTATTATATAGAGATGCTTTGTTTTTTACATTGTGCCTTGTTGTCTTAGGATTTAGTATTCTAAAAATTAACTTAATATAGACCACCACCCTCCCCAGAAAAATCGACAAAAAAAAAAATCGCCGCCCTGCGGACATTTTTGCAATTAGTGAAAATTATCGGCGAAAAAAATATTTTTGGTAAACCGCTGATATTAAAATAAATTGAAAAGAAACAATTTTACGTGTCCCTAGAGGCCTCTAGGGGTGTAGCCGCTAGTATTTAATAGAGATAGCTAGTCGTTACTGACATAAGAACCTTCCTTAAGTGTGGAAAGTCTTTGCATATTCAAAAGTTTTATATTCTAAAGCATATTTAAACTTTGTAAACTGAAGGAAATGTTTGTGTTTGGCCCAGTGAGGAATGTTTAGCCCTGTACCTGGCAACATTGTATCAGCCTGGCTCATTTACAGGTAATCATTTCCTATATACACTTTTTTAGTAGCGAATCCACTCTTTAGTTTACTTTGTCAGTAACGCTACTTATAATAAAGTAAAAGGATGTTTGTCTGTTTTTCTGTATGTCTGTGTGTCTGTTTGTACCGAAGGATCTCTAACCGCTGAACCGATCGGGTTCTCCTTAACAGGGTAGCTTTTCAAAGGTCCCGGGAAGGTTTATAACTATTTTGGGGGAGGGTACAACCACCCTCCCAAGAGAAATCGTCCCTAGAAAAGAAAATAAATCCCCCCTAAACTTTTTATTCTTTTAAAACTAAAATTAAAAATGGTTATTATTATCATATTTTATTATGCAGGTTTCTGCGGATAGTAAAATGAAAAATTATAATATTGATACCTACCGGTTTAATTGGAGGCTCATGCCTACTCAATTGGTATTCATTTAATGATTTTTATTTATCAATCGTGGAAAAGTGTGTATAATAAGATACATATTTTTCAAAATGGCTCAAACCCGGTTATAATCCAGCGGATATCAATCGGTTTCGAAGCCATACTGGAAATACAGTTGGTATTCTGACAATTACTTTTGTTCAGATAGAGTTCTGGAGGTAGGTGGAGGACAAACATGTTTAGCTGGTCTCATATTTGCATCCCTTCATCCTCAATCCAGGGTAAGAATTAGGGGCACTTGAACTGACGTGAGGAGAATTTTTTTTTATATTTTAAACAAATATTTTTTTTTAAAGCTATATTGTAATTTGTAAAGTAGAACCATATTGGTTCGGGTTTAGGAAGATCATTTGGAACAAACAGACAGATAGACTCATAGACATTCTGTTACTTTTTATGGATACACAACACACGTGTTTTTTATTTCTTGCAGCTTTTCATCAGTCCTGAGTGGCAGCAAGTATTCTGCATAGCCTTAGGGGGAGTGTCTAAAATAGTTCGTTTTACAACCCATTTTTTATATCAAAGATCATGCATTAATCTTAATATTTAAGGTTGTGCTAACTGACGGGAACGAAGATTCTGTAGCTAATCTAAAAGCAATTTGCGCAAAAAATTCAGGTAGATATAAAAGGGTGGGGAAGGTTCGTTGCCAGCTGAAAGAAACATTTTATCAGGGTATGCGAAAATCTTTCACAATATTTACATTTTCTATATCCTTTTTAAAGCTAATGTATATTGTATATTCTACGTTTTAAAGGTTGTTTGTTTTAGAGCTTTCAGTTGAGAGTGGACTTTATCGCTGGACACAGGGAAAAATGGATTTATGATGTTTTTAGTTTAAGTTTGAACCTAATGGCTAATTCAGATCATATACGTATACGCAGACAACTATTAGAACAGAGTCTAGAATCTAGACTTTTATGTAATATACATTTAAAAGGGCTATAGAATAAATGTCAAAAGGCAGGACTTGATTTTATGTTAAATATAGATTAAGACTTTTTTAATCATTTAGTTTTATTATAAAAATTTCTAAACAACAGAAATGCACTACAGTTTTACTTTAAATAATCACAAAATCCATCTAAAGGAAACTAATGCTGAAGTATCATCAGAACAATATGATATCATTTTATGTGCTGACTGCCTTTTCTTTGACGAAGGAAAATATCATGTTTTAATCATGTTTATTTACTATTTACTAAACTAGCGGATTTGCCCCTAGCCCCTAGGCGGGTCCTAATTATTTGGTGAAAGGCTTAACAGTAGCCTTCAAGATCTATACTAATCTGCCTTAAAAATCACAACCTAACTAACCCAATAAAGTTCAAAGTTGTCCCAATATTAAAACTTATTCAATAAAAAACATGTAATATATGAAGGCAGAGAACAGCTGATCACAAGTATGAATCAGCTGACTAAAAAAGGCGGGAAAGTATTTGTGATGGCGCCTGAAAGAGCGGGTACTATGAGAAAGTTCATCAGTCTAGCTAAAAAATATTTTAGCATAGGTAATATTATAATATTACTTTTCATCGATACAAGTTTTGGCGTGGGTTTAATGTTTCAAGATTTTGTGATTATTTCTTTGTTAAAACTACTCTTGATTTTAAAAAATATCTTTCAATTTCCTTGTCCGTATTCTGATTGATCAATGTTTTTTTGTTATTTACTATTTATAGATAATTTAATAATTTGAGTAGGTGATTTTATCAACAATGGGGGTAATCTTGTTTGTCATAATTAGAGAATTACATCAATTTATCATTAATTGTCTTAACGCACATTTCTTATTTAGATATGAAGGAGGATTATGACCCAGAAGTGACAAGGAAACACGCAGCTCTGTTATCTGACCCAACCTATGATCCTGATATTCACTTTCCAAAGCTGGTCATCATGACGAAAACTTCAACCTGAAGATCTGGATATGTAACTCAACAAAAAATATGACTTCTGTCCCAGGGACGTTTAAGCTTTTTGTTTTGAGGGAGTTGAGTTGAGTTTTTTTACTTTTGAGGGGGTCAAGATAAGGGATTTCAAAATTTGAGGGGGTACACACCCCTTTACCCCCCCACGTTGGACGTCTATGGTCGGTCCGTCCCTCTATCCATCCAAAACAAAAGTGAGAGTTTTATGGCTTAAAAATAGTGGCAGAGCGATAATATTAACGAAATATGTGTATTTCTTATTGAAAAGAACTATAGACAAAAAAAATCTTTTAAGTTAACATAAATTTTTATCGTTCTTCTACTGCTTTTAACTTAAAACTCACAACCTTTACGGATTTTTAGCGCAACCTACTTCTCTCTTTGTGGATATTTACAGATCTGATTAAATTAAAATCAGAGTGCATCTGCATTTTTAAAATTTTACGTTACAAATAGACTAAGACTGAAATTTTTTAATAACTAGGACATTAATAAATAACAAACAAATTAAACTATTGTTCAAAAGTCAATAATATTATATGCTTCTGTTAGTCTTCCAAAATCTATCAAGTGTACCTATCATTTTGGATTATATTTTAGGAAACGTTTTGTTAAGATTGGCTTCACAAACATTTTACTTGTTAAATCCGACAGTATATCCTATAATATAAAGTAGTAAATTTTTGTTTGAAGATAAAGATCTCGTAAATGCTGGCTCGATTTGGTTGTGCTTTTCAGCGAAGCTCTGTCTCTGGGTACTTTTAGGATATTTACCGGATGAAATTCGCCCTTTAGATTCTAGGGTCACAGCCTTCAGTAGTTTTTATAAAGTTCTAAATTTATTTTAGCCAATCTTTAAATATGATGCAATATCATACCAGAGACTACTTGTTTTATATTAGACTTAACTTAGACTAAAAAAATATGCCACATATATCTTAATTTTATTCTTGAGGCAATGATCGGCGAAGCCATGTACTAGACTTAACTAGCCACATATATATACAGAGTATAGACACACACAGACATATATTTTACATATTATCTAAGCGCCTAGCATCAAGAACATTCAAAAAAATACCAACAGACCTTCCTTGTGCCAATGTACAAAGGTTCTACAAAAGATTCAAACGTAGGAAATATCGTAACTGACAAAAAAGATCTTTACTACTAAAAAATATTATCCAAGAATATGCAATACATGCTGTATTTTTTTTCATGAATTAATAGCAATATTGTAGGATATTTACATTGGTCTACCTACAGTTACATGGTCAAATGTTAATCAATGAAGCCGTGTCTGCTTGGCGCATTTGTCTTAACATTTAAAACGCACACACACACACACAAACACCAATATAAACACATTGGTTTAAAACTGGTCAAATTCAATAATGAAACATACAAGAATTTTTTTTTATTTATATGATACTTTTTCCTATCCTTAACTAGTAATGTTTAAGGGGTTGTATAAAAATTGATTTTTTTCCAGTTTCAATTGTCTACTTCTGTGATAAAAAACATTTGTAGCTACTTATATGTACTGCCGTTTTTTTAGTCCATTTAAATAGTTGAATAACATAAAATTTACTAGGTCTCTATAATAGTTATTATACTGTTATATCAAAAGTGTAGGAAGCACAATTATATTTAGATAGATATGAATCATTGATAATCAGAGAGAGAGGGGACAATGATCTGTTTATTATACAAGTCCCCAAAGTTTTATTAAAACGTTTTCTTATTCGTTGGGTTAACATCTTTGGAGACTTTAGTGAATTTTGATTGGTTGTTTAATTAAGTTTAGTGTTCACACGTTTCAACAACTAATTTTAATCTACAGAAGGGGTGATTTTGTGTATTATTATTAGGGATGTACATCACTTTATCGGCCATTGTCTTATTCCTTTCAATCCTTGATTGATAATAGTAAAATATCGACTTTTGTAACATGTGTTTGGCTTGCATGTGTATTTGTGTAGTCGGTGTTTATCTAAAATAGATAAAAATCATTTTAATTAAAAAGCCAATATGATTAATGCTATGAAGTTTTAATAAATAAAAATAATGGTAGAAATTCTTTGAAATTTAATTTTTTTTTAGGAATTTAAAAAAGGACTTTCCTTATAGAATTGATCATTATAAACACAAAATGTAATATTTTCTGTTTATTTTGCTAGGAGAACAAAAATTATTTACAAATATTTGCTATTTTGAACGATACAACTTTCCTTTTCTATATGATAAAAATACTTACTACATACCATAGTAGTAAATGTCAATAACTCTATTTTACCACAGATTTGGCACGTTTTTCATAGTTATTCAATACCATGATGTTACACTAAATTTCAAGCCTATTATAGCCTTATCTAATGCTGTAATAGCACCATGATTGTTATGTAATTACTTTTATAGTACATTAAACTAGTTTAGTCTAAGCTTATGGTTCGAAAGCATAAAGTGATTCACAATTAGAATTAGTTTTTTAAAAAGCTGAGAAGAAATTTTAGTGACAGTTTTAATTTTTCAGTATAGCTTCAAAACCGATTAATATTCGCTTAATTAGAACCGGTTGTGGTAATGAGTTGTGCCTGTTAATGGGCAAAGGCATTTCTCCTACTCTTACAAGAGATGTCACAACCTGACATAACAGTATCAATTATCATTTCTTACGCCGAGATTCGAACCTAGCACACCTACCCAACAACGAGATGTGCTACACTTGCAGTAAAAAAAACTTTATTCAAAATTATTTTTAGCAACACCTTGGTGTAAAAAGATAAAGAGAAGCATAAATGATTCGGTTTCATGTTACTTACTCATCCATTATTGTGTTCAATTGTTAGTTTTGTTGTATAGTTTTTAGTTTTATCTTTCATACATTAGTTTTATATTTACATATGTGCAATTTGCAATTTTTTTGCAAGTTATATGCCAGAAAACGTCAAAGTTTGCTAAAAATTTATATATAGCTTTAACAGTAAAATGAATATAAATTTTCTATTTTAAGTCAGTTAAAATTCCTCAGTTTATTGTTATTTGTTTTGATTTTTAACTATCTTTTAACATTTAACATGCCTTATTTGACATTTTTAAGTGACACTAGATATCGCAGGGAGGGAATATAAATTAGACTGTGTATTAAACTAGTCCACATAAAAAGTTTTAAAATAATGTTTTCTTATTCTTCTTCTTAACAACTTTGGGGACTCATACACAATTTTGATTGGTTTGTTCATTAAGTTTAGTGTCCAAACGTTTCATCTCGTGATTGTTATTTACAGAACGGGTAATCTTCATTGAGATAGTACATAAATTTATCGGCCATTGTCTCATCCCTTTAGATCCCTTTATTAAAAGAGTTTTTCAAATGAATTTTTCTATGAATGTGAGTACTATCTTTGCCTTGAATAACTATAATGTTGTATTTAGAAGGTTGGTTAACTCTGTATGTGATCGTGCATTTATCATTTGTTATTGTTTGGTAGTCGATGAAATTTATTTTATAAGGTAAAAACACTCCAGTATGGCTGCGAAACCGATTAATATCCGCTGGATTAGAACCTGTTCTCAGCCATACTGAAAAATCATGTACAACATCGTACTACAGACAAGTTTCCCCGAATATTAAATTATAAATCATAAAACTAATACCAGTTTTGTTAGACCAGGCCTTCGTCCCCTCAAGTCTAACAAAACTGGTTTTAATCTTATACGTTTTCAATTTAATATCCGCGGAAAGCTATCCATAATACGAAGCGGTAGATAGCTTTTTCATAAGGTTTGAAGTTTTTTTTTACTGAGTAATTGTATAAAAAATATTCCTCGTATAGTATTTAGCGTATTTCTTATCTCTGTGTAATTTTGAATATGATAATTAATAATGTGCAAGTGCATTAGTAAAACACTTGTAGTAATTTTTTTAATAGAAATGTGGATCTCATTAAAGGTTAAAATTCTGTTATAAAATAGTTTTAAATGTTATAATTACAGATAAAGAATTATTTTATTGTAATATGGCATGATTTTTCATTAAAAAATTCGTTTTCAGAAAGTTATTAACGGTATGTCTTTTATGATAAAAAATGCAATTATGACAAAAATATTCTATAGTTGATCTCAATGTTTAATTGTTACTTTTGCATTATTCTAAAAAAAATTAGTACCTATCGTTAATTTTATTCAACTTGTCAGTGATTTTTTAACATCCATTTGTATTTCCATTTCAGATATAAAAAAAGAAAAAATGTAACATCTTACTGTTTGAAAATGTAGTGATTATTTCTCAAAGAAAAGTGCTTAAAGAATATTTTATTAATGTGAAAAAAATCTTCTAAAAATAATTTCTATAATGTGAAAAGTTGATAAAATGAAGCTAATACAATAGTATTTTGATCAGTATTGAAGCTATGAAACTAAAATATAAAAAGGAAAAATTAATGATCTTTATTAAAAAATAAACTAATATTCTTTAGAACAAGTATTGATTAGACTAAGCGTATACAGGGTTCCTTCTAGGGGGGTGTGACTTTTATATTTGACACTCGCCTTTGATGTTTTTATGTTGAATAGACATTTGTCAAGGGGGTGAAAAGGTGACAAATGTATCTTACCCTTTAATATCAACAGGATGGTGGATACACTCCCCTTCTGTATGCCTCTGTATATAAGGTTCGGCTCATGACATATCTTAGGAATTTGAGATACTGCATGCAGTTCAAAGTTTTACCCACCTTGTTTTTAAAACGAAGCTTTTCTATAATTAAATTAGGGTCGGTCCGTTCGTACGTAGCGGATAGCTTTTTTCGTTAATTTAGACCTGTTGGAATTGTCCTATCGATTTGAAATTTTGCATGATGATTCCTGTAAAGTTAGGTAAGAATTAGAAAGCGTAGCAATTCTATAATCGTTACCAGAATGTACGTACGTCCATTTTTAACATTTTGATTTTTAACTTTTTTAACAACAATTTTTTATGAGATGTAATCATCCGATTGTTCTAATTTTTGGGGTAAAGATTCCTATTGCAATAAGGTACAACATTATAAGCATAGCAACTCTATGATCAAGTCCTAAAAATGTCAGTATGTCCTTTTGCAACAAATTTACGTATAATTTTGTCAAAACTTATATATTTAAATTTTGTATATTCAGTTCTTACACGCTACAAGATTTAATGTTCGTCTGTTATACTGTTCCAGAGCTTCGTTTTTATGGATGTTGTCTTCCTTGTTCTTGTTATTAGATTATTGATTTGCTAACAGTGACAATGTGGATTCTAATATTCTTCCTGATTGGACCAATCATAACAAAGGTATGACAGGTTTTTAAACATTATTTTCATTTATATCCTATCCTTATATAAAAGTATCAGGAAGTCTGTCTATCTTATTTGTACCGAAGGATCTTGCTGAACACTGAACCTGTTGTTTCTCCCTTACATTGAAGCATCTTAAAAGTTTAAGGGGGGGGTAAGGATGTGGCTGTCCCACCCCTCAAGAAAATAGCTTAAAACCACCACAGGACCAGTAGATATATTCCCTTAGAAACCGATCGTTTCTGTGTTTTCCGAGATCTTAAGCTTCAGACGGTCGGACGGACGGACATCAAGCTATTTTGTATTATAGATATTTCATGTTTCAGACCCTTGTGGCAGATAAGACGACATGTCCGTATATCCTAGACGATCCTTTGCCCGCACATCTTCCATATGGTGAGCAAATTGTTGTATTGATCAAGGACGTCCAAGCTTTTCTTTTGAAGGGGGGGAGGGTTAAAAATCTATACGGACCCTGGGGAGAGGGGGGTAGGTAAAATGGTACCCTCAAAGTATGTTTTTTTTAAAAATAAAATTGGTAAATTATTTTTTTTGGCAAACATTTTGTCGTTTCAGAGGGGTTACCATAATTTCTACACTTTCTATGGGGTTTGTATGATATTGTCTAGGTACATATTAAATGGCAGTAATCTTTTTTTTATACGAAAAATGCTTAGGTATGTTTTAACGGAAACTAATTTTGTTTATGTATAGGTATGCAACACAACATGACTGGAATAAAATTCCAGACCACTCAGCACACAACTTTCGAAGGTAAATAATATTTTATACTTGTTTCAGTATGGCTGCGAAACTGATTATTATCCGCTGGATTAGAAATGGTTTTGAGTCGTACTGAAAAGTCACATATCGTATCGTATGACAGACAATTTTTCTCGAATAATACAGCATGACCCTCAAAAAAGTATTTTTAAGCATCTGCAGCCCTTATTTCTCAATGAATTATTAAAAAATGCATATGTCCT